>VOMN01065415.1:0-27745 GCA_014899125.1 Orchestia grillus
TGTAAACGCTTTGGAGTACGGTGTCTATAGGACGCCCTAAAAGTCTTAGAACTTCTTAAGGCCCACAAGTAGCTATAATTACAAATGTTCATTGAAATTGTTAAAGAAATTCACGTCTGTAATTTTAATTCACATAGTTTTTGGGGTCATGAGCTCTTTAAACGTGAATAAACTCAGTAAGTTGAAATTAAAGAATAGCTATATATGTAGTGCGACTAGAAGGACAGTTGAGAAGAGCATTCGTTCGGTGTATACATTAAAACGTTAGACGTTCATGAACAAAGATGGTGCTCCACGCATTTTTCTCTGAACAGCGTAATTCTCCCATACGAGGCATTCATGATGGACTCGTGTGTCTAGCTTGAAAGTTAGGAAACCCACAGCTTAAAAATTAGAATATTATTAGAATCAGGCAAATTTATTAACAAAGGCTCCAGTGTATGCTAGAGACATTAGATGTTTTAATCAAAGTGTACTTCCCCATAGAATCAGTGAGTTAATCACTGGTTGTTTTAGGTTATTAAATATTTTTATTAGTAGTTGCTTGAAATACAAGTACAGTTTAGCTCTTCATTGGTCATCCTGTAGGTTAAGTACGAATATTTCCCACTCATGTTAATTAAAATGCCAAGTCAGTGTGCTTCAAATTGTAATTTTGGGGTTGAAATTTTTGAACATATAAAAAATTAAATTCTCGTTGATGTTTGAGTTGAGATTATTGCACTCGTAGTTTACTTTGCTCTCAATTCCTGCGCTAAACAAATTTTAGATTCTCACTCTGTGCCGAATATTCTCCTGTACAATAGACGACGCTCTATATTTCCAGAATAATCGTCGTTCATTGCGAACAAAAAATTGAATTTGGTTTAATTTTGGGGATAACAGCTTCTAAAGTACCTATCCGTGAGAATTAAAAGGGCTGAAATGAAACACAGTGTTAAATAATCTAATTTAAAATGATAGGGATAAGGAATTGCACGTCATGCGCTCCCACTTATTCTCTACCATCAGAAGAGGAAAAGAACAAAATCAGAACTGCGGAGTTTAAACCTCGTATTTTTATCGGCACACTATTTATACGTTTCGCGAGCTTCTCATAAAAATAAATTGCATAAAAGTATAAATGATCTTTCAGTAGATCAATGAAAAAATTTAGATAACGATAGTGTCTGCTCGTGGGCTTTGTCCAGCCTAGAAAGAAAATTGTATGTGAAAGTAATGAATTCCAACGAGAAAGAATGAACAAAAAAAATATGCTAACATTACAATGCTAAATTAAATTTTCGAATCATCCTTAGATTTAAAAGGAGTTTTATCTTGTCCACATACTCAGCACTATGCGGTACATGATCACTCAAATCAAGTCAACGCTCAATACCTTGTATCACTTCATTTGCATTTCTCAATGGTCGTACAATAATACTGCTTTGTTAGAAGTTTCACGTTCGTTGAAAGTCATTTCATCTGTTTGCTCCTTTTGAGTGTATCATATTATGATGTATGGATCTGCCAACAAAAAAGACTCCAGCCTATTTTGAAGCAGAATTCATGCGGTGCCGCGGGCTGCTCAGTTACTCAATGGCCAGGCATTCGACCATGGCTGTGGCAAATATACAGTTCTTTGAAATGGGTCAACAACTCCCTGGGATGTAAGCATCTTTATATAAAATAAGTAAAGCATAGTTTAAAATATTATAATACGCAGGCTTCAGTAGAACTTCAAGAAGTTTAGCGCTGATAAAAAATGCATACTTCGGGTCTTGAAATAAATATACCTGCATTTTTCGATACGAAATTTTTTCGTTGTTGTTTGGATGTTCAATGCCATAGGGGATCTAAGGGTAATTAATCTTCAGAATCCTGATATGATGTAAATTCTACACGAACATGACAAACTACTCAAACTAACTTTGGTAATTGGTAATAGAAGGCTACATAAATGTGCGAAATTAATTATAAATCGAGCTCCAATCCAACATTTACACAAATTTTAAGACCAACATCTCTTGTAGTATTAGCACAGGAATTAGCGATGCCATCAATAACCCAAAGAAACTTATAGGGGTTAAAAATTTTGCGTTGTTCTTTTCAGTCGTTCCTGTGGCTTCAGTGGTCGTTAAGCTAGGAGTTGTCGTACTAGGGTCACTTGAGCCTTGGCTTGAAGAGGTAGAGGTGGATGGAGATGTGCCTGGGTCGACTGTGGTGGTCGATGTTGTACTTGTGGTTTCTGTTGAAGTAGTCTCTCCACTACTTCCAGTTGAAGAAGTAGAGCTCGAAGTTTCGACAGAATCTACTGTGCTTGAACTGCTGACCACATCCGTCGAGGTCGAAGTCGTAGCCGATGTCGTTGAAACGGCACTCGAAGTAGTCGTCTGCGTGATATTAGACGCTGATCTCATGCTCTCGTTGATTTGAGTAAGCAGAGGAAAACGTCCTGCTCCGCAGTTGCCTCTGAAGTCGTCGGTTTCAAGAGACCAAATCATTCCTCCGATCATACCGTTTTGCAATGCCCATTCACACTGTAAAAAAAGTTTTTCATGATATCAGTTATAGCCAGCACGCAAGGAAAATACATGTGAGTCATGCTTTTGACAAAGGAATTTTTATATTCAGTTGACTGTTATTTTACCTTCACTCGTATGGATTCGACGTCATCGTAGCACACCCATTGGTCTCCTTTGTACGCCCATGGTGCCATGGTATAAGTATCGATGTCGCGTTCATACCCAGTGCCCAAACATATTTCATTGTATCCCAGCATTCCCTGAAAATGAGAATAACTTGTAGGCACAAAAGTCTTCACACAAGGTGATCCAAACACTTCAACCTCGTAAATAATTATCTTGTAACATTTGAATTAGAATGTTATTCGCAGTGATAACAAACTTACGCTTTCTTTTGTAAAGACTCCAGCATTTCCTGCACCATCCACAGGTGCTCCAATGCCAGTTGATTGTTCATTCTGTAACGTGTAACTTTTACCGTACGTTCCCATACCAAGAACCATCTTGTCAACGCACGCATCGAGACTTCTCAGAACTTTGAGCGCTTCAGCCTGCGAAGTAAATAAATAAATTATTCGTGGAATTTAGCGCCAGCCTAAATTTTAGGTTTAATGAATTTGAAAATGATGGATAAGCTCTTTAACATTTTCTCAGCTCACCAAACCGTAATCCGTTTCACCAAGGGCGGGGTGAGCGTGAAGGCTGGTGTGGTGACCAGTGAAGGACTCCCAAGGACCGTGCAGATCATAAGCCATCAAGTTTAAGAGATCCAGATCTTGACACAGAGATCCAAAGTCATACGCAGTTTCTAGAACTTCTTGTCCGATTCCAATCGCTGAGGTCAGAAGGAGGCCGTGTCCGTTGAATGCCTGGAAGGAAACGATGTGTACGTTAAAAACCGATAGTGGTATTTAGAATGTACTTTAGATGAATTTTCTCTATGTTTATAATGCATCAGTATGAGCTCCTAAGTTTAATCAGCAGGACGTCGAAAAGTGGATCGAAAATCTTACCGTCCGAAGATCAGAAACGAGTAGAGCGAAATTGGCTTTGTCTTCAGGTCTCCCTCCTCGATTTGCCGGATATTCCCAGTCCAAGTCAAGTCCGTCGAACGAGTACTGTTGGATTAAGCCTAGCGCCGACTGGACAAACGTATTACGAGTTGTCTGTGAAGATGCCATATTTGAATATTTTTCTGACCCATCAGACCATCCTCCGACGGCAAGTAGGACTTTCAGATCAGGATTTTGTTCCTTCAGAGCCACGAACTTTTCGTATCCCCCAAGGTCAATATCTAAGTACGAGTCGAATGGTTCCATTTGATTCGTGTCTCCATTCAGTGTAGCAAAAGCGTACACCGCATGAGTACAGAGAGATGCATCAATATCCCTAATTTCAAATTTGCCGTCACCAACTCTGTAATAACTCCATGTACCAAGGTAACACACGATTTTTCGCTCATTGGTAATTGGAGGAAATGTTGCTGTTGATGAAGATGGTCCATTTGACATAGTCGGAGAGGTTGTAGCAGCAGGTGCGGGTCGAATACTTTTGTTTATTTGCGAGAGCAAGGGATAGCGTCCTTGTCCACATGCGCCTCTAAAGTCATCAGTTTCTAATGACCAGATCATTCCACCGAGCAGTCCGTTTTGCAACGCCCATTCGCTCTGGAAAAATTGTAAGGATATCTTGAATTGAAACATTTCAAGTTTTCCCAATTATTGCTGAAATTAATATACAACATACACCCATACCCACGTTTGGGCGCACGTTTCGTGAAAGTGGTGTAATGATGAATCAATTTTAGGAATCAGAAAGCTAAGGATTGCAATTTGCGAGGTGCTAAATTTTTTCAGGTCCAAGAGTTCTCGGAGCTCAAGCCCCGTCTACACTATCAAACTCTCCATTAATCACGAACACACCAAAACGCAAACAAAAACCATACTCTTCTGAATAATGTCCATGCTGTATATTAATTGTACGAGTGCAGAAGTTGTACGAGTGCAGAATGTTAAAAAACTACACCGCTCCTTGAATACATGTATAGAATTGATGTATAATAGTGCTTTAATTTTATTTCTTGGCAGTTGTTAGTCATGTAAGTATTATTTTTATATAAGTAATGACGTTTTCACTCGTGTTTGAAAAATCTGAAGCCATTGATCTTCCAGCAATGTCATGCCGGCAGGCTGCTAGTTACTATTTATGCAGCTACCAGCAACTATTCTTGCTTAATTAACGAATCCTCAACCTGATAATGGGTATTGACATCATATGATGTCCACGTGGTTGTTGCATTCACACGGTCACTGTCGGTCACACATACCGTGGTAATACACCGCCGGTCACCTGGGCAGTGATCTTTGACAGGTTAATTTAGATAGGCTCTTAGGACAATATTAAGCTATTATCAAATGAATACATTACCAAAATAATCGTTTCCCATAAAATCAACAATTCATTTGCGCAATAAATACACAAGCAAGCGACTGCTTAGTGTTCCTACGAAAGTTTATGTTCGGAGTTTTCCAACGCGTTGGAAAACACAAACACATCGAAATTTGTCAGCGCGCAAGGTGAGTTCGTGTTAGCGGAGAGTTAAAGCAAGAAATTCGCTCTAAAAATTGAAAGTGTGGGCGGGCCTTCAGTCTCACTTCACTTAGGTGTGTTTACCCTATACCTCATTTCGGCAGCCACGTTCAAGGGTTTTAGCCAATTGACCAAAGCAATGTGCAGGTTATCGTACAAAAAACTCAGATTGTTAAAAAAAATTCACTCATAATTTCCCTTTAAAAATAGAATTTCTGCTTAAAAGTAAAGCTATAGGTTAAGTTAAGAATAGGAATAATGTTTATTGTTTTTTTATTTTGATAGGATTCACCTGAACCATACTACACTCTTGATCGAAGCAAGAATGTTATTATGAAGTCATGATTTATTTTTACAACGCATTGTCGAAATTGTTGAACTGTCTTTCATACCATGCACAAATTATCAGTATAACAAGCAAATCTTAATCATCCTATGAGTAGTGTAGTTTGAGTTGGAAACTGAAAGAATTTAGTTTCCAAGGTTACGCGGCAAAGCGTAACGCACTCAGTCCGATCCCACTTCTACCCTTCTCAGACGCGTTGTGGACTGTGTACTCGAGTCAATGACGTCATTTGAGTAAAATTTCATACACATAAGTGATGCTTATTGCATGGGAAGCATGCTTTATTAAGTTTCAGCTGACGTCAGGAACATTGTGAGAATGCGTCATGTTCACTAAAGAGCTTTGTATCGTCGTTATGTGAACCCATGTGCTGGTATCGTCTATTCTGCGCATGATTTAAATGTGGCTGAAGCGGAAAATCCCATCTACGAGCTACTGCTTAATTTAGACATCAATTTTCCTAGCTGAATACGTGTAGATATGGAAAATTAGGCCTGTTTTTCCTATTAGTCGAAATTTCTCTAATCATAAGCTCTCTAGTTGATTCACATAGATACTTCAAAAATCCTCGCAAAAATTGCATTTTAAATCATAAACAAAACGTATTTGGAAAGAGCTGGTGAATAGGGTATTTTTTATGTAATATTACCAAATGAAAGAATCAGAATTTTCGAGACACATAATTGATACAGTAATGTTTTAGTTTGCATCAATAAATTTCAATTAGAACCCAGTTTTGAATAATTCAAGATTTTCTGAGTGAACTAATATATCTTGAAAAAATATTTTGACCACCATTCAGAAGCAATATCCTGATCACTATTCAGATGAAATATTCAGAGAACCATTTAGAAGGAATATTCAGATAGCCATTCAGAATGAATACTCGGACAGCCAACATATCTCGAAGGAATATTCAGACTACAACATATCTCGAAGGAATATTCAGACAATCAACATATCTCGAAGGAATATTCGGACAACCAACATATCTCGAAGGAATATTCAGACAACCAACATATCTCGAAGGAATATTCAGATAACTTTTCAAACAACCACTACTTGACTATCTTCTACAAAACTTCTAAAAATTTGTGGAACAATACGAGCATTTGTTTTTGACCTTGTGATGCTCTGGAACCGTACAATATAAACAAAATCACAAATAAATTAAACGCACTTTTTATCTTCTTATAACACGGAGGCGTTGAATCAATTTCAATATTCAGGAATGCGAGAATCTGGAAATGTTCGTATTCCCAAACACAAAAGCTGAAAGCGTTATGCTCGTGAACGGGCAGTCTTTATTCGGTGCATTCTAAAATAAGATATCAAACTGATTTTCAAAATTCCATAAGGTCCCAGTTCGTATTAAATTACCTTGTATTTGATAGCCTCCACATCGTCGTAGCAAACCCACTGAAATCCGTCGAACACCCACGGAGCCATGGTGTAGTCGTCGATATCCCGTTCATAATTAGAATTCAGACAAATTTCGTTGAATCCAAGAGTTCCCTGCAAAATGATTATTAAATTTAGCTTTCAAGCATTGGTACAGATCATCATTTATTTTTCAATGTATATTCTCATCATCGAAGTTCATTTTTTTCCACGAGACTCACATTTTCACCAGTATAAGGTCCAGCCATTCCAGGCCCGACGACGGGGTCGCCGATGTCAGTCAGTTGTTCGTATTTGAGCGTGTAACTCTTACCGTAAGTGCCCATGCCAAGGATCATTTTGTTCAAGCATCCGCCGAGTTCTTTCACAAGATTCAGCGCTTCAGTCTGCAAAGATTGTAAGTATAAAACATTTGTCGAGGGAAATTTTCCTCGGCACGAGTGAGCTTCATGAAAAAGTATAGTTAATCTAGAATAAAGCTAACTTTGGTGTTTTGTTTGTTACAAACTTACCAAACCATAATCTGTGTCTCCAATTTTCGGATGGGCGTGTAAACTCGTATGATGTCCTGTGAAACTTTCCCAAGACCCGTGCAAGTCATAAGCCATCAAGTTGATGAAGTCCAAATCTTGGCACAAAGATCCAAAGTCATAGGCCGTCTCAAGTATGTCAGCTCCAATTCCGATAGCTGCTGTGAGCAAAAGACCGCTTGTATCGAAAGCCTGCGGGAAAATCAATGAAAAGAGTTACAACTGAGTGTAAACAATCGTCATATCATTTACAGCCAGATGAAAACACTTCCGAAAGCAAACCATGAATTTATAAAATCTTACCGTCCGAAGATCAGAAACGAGTAGAGCGAAATTGGCTTTGTCTTCAGGTCTCCCTCCTCGATTTGCCGGATATTCCCAGTCCAAGTCAAGTCCGTCGAACGAGTACTGTTGGATTAAGCCTAGCGCCGACTGGACAAACGTATTACGAGTTGTCTGTGAAGATGCCATATTTGAATATTTTTCTGACCCATCAGACCATCCTCCGACGGCAAGTAGGACTTTCAGATCAGGATTTTGTTCCTTCAGAGCCACGAACTTTTCGTATCCCCCAAGGTCAATATCTAAGTACGAGTCGAATGCTTCCATTTGATTCGTGTCTTCATTCAGTTTAGCAAAAGCGTACACCACATGAGTACAGAGAAATGGGTCAATATCCCTAATTTCAAATTTGCCGTCTCCAACTCTGTAATAACTCCATGTACCAAGGTAGCATACGATTTTTCTGTCTTCAGGAGGCGGTGCTGAAACTGGTATTGTCTCCATTGAGCGAATGGAGTTCGAAGGGGAGGTTGTCAAGGCTGGAGCAGCGGCAGCCTCAGATTGAATGATGTTATTATTTTGTGAGTGTAAGGGGACACTTCCTTTCGACACAGTCACCGCACAATCGACTCCACTTTTCATAAAATATGCAACTAGGAGTATCACCGCCCTGATACAGATGATATTAAACTGTTTGCTCGCCATATTTCATTACAGAGGAACACGTTTAAAATTTTGAACAATAGTTATTTCAATTTTTCCAGCGACTACCTTGGACCACTTCAGAACGACTCCTTTGAAAGACTGTATCACTCCCCTGATTACCACTCTGCTATAAATGCATTGTGTCTAATGCATGAGCCTGACCTTATCTGTCAGATAACGAAAGCATTTCTCTTATTAATACAGCTGATGCGAGCAGTGATAGCGGGCATCAACTTTTACTATACTTCCGTTGTCCTAGATTATGGTGATTATGGATTTACCCATTTCATAAATAATCCACAGAACGTTGTTCGTCGCATGATTTTTTATTGTCAGTAAAATGTGCCGAAACAGAAGCTGAAACTGTAAGATTGTATAGTTTTCTAAGAAAAATAATAAATCCTCGTTAAGTTTTTATTTTTTTGAAATTTGAAATACTTCATGAAAATTCCGTTAAAGGTGATGAAAGCTCCCGATGAATTATACGGAATGATGAATTTTAATATATTTGATACCTAATTATGAATTATACCTAATTATACTGAAAAGTATTTATCCTGGGGTAGATTTGTAGTAAAAGTTTATCGAGAAACAGCACTCCATAAAATGATTATTTATAGCTAATATGTTACTAATGCTTTACAACGTTTCATTCTGACCTTATCCATGCTTTGCAATGTTTTTTCTTATGTTTTCAATAATTAGAGTCCATTGATACCGACAGTGGAAATTACTTGTCTTTAGCTTGACGAGGGACGTCGTCTTCATACACCTGGTTACTTGGGTTACGCTTTGCAAAAGATCTGTCTCCACAAGAGCGACCAGCTATAGTTAGTTGTCACACGCGTTCAAATCTGGAGAGGTTGGAGGCATAAGACATTGGCTAGTAGATCGATGATACTTAATCTTTACCTACTCAATGGCTTTCTTTGATGCACGATGTGGTGGTTAGTCCTACATCGGCGTGTGTTTGAATGGACCATTAATATGCTAATCAAAAGTTGGCATAAACAGATCGTTAGGGCAAAACAAAGGAAACTGTGATAGCATCCAGTGTGGAAGAGGCATCGATCTTTTAAAGATTTGAATAAATGAGCTATGAAAACTACCATTTTGAGTATTTTATGTACTCGTATAAATAAAACACAGTTTTCTTTCTCTGGACATGCTCGGTTTGGAACGTACGCATCTCGAAAGGCGCCTTGGGTGGCAATATTACCAAAAATTTATTCCCAATAATTCCTGAAACTCCTGTGAAAATCATCTTATTAGCTATGATGAAAGTTATGTATCGTGATGTAGATGTGCTTGGCACTTCTTCTTGCAAACACGTGTCTTTTGTCTATATGGAAACATGACTTATTTCATTAAGATTTTCAAGTATATGTATAGCCAAGCCTTGCATCATGGCAGGTGAGCCTCGGAATAAATTGACGTTGCACGTCAGTGGCTGATAAGCAATCGCTGCGCAGGATCAAGCGTCGCCAGATGTTTTAATCTTAATTAAGTCATCAGCTATTATCTGACCAATGAATCACACAAATTTGTCGAATATCCGGTCAGTCTCCGCAGAGATCCAAGTTTGAGCTAGTGGATCAGAATGGAAAAGTCGTCATTATTTCGTACGGACTATCTCCGCTGCAGGAGGCTGGGCGACGCTGGAAGTTTTCACTCGGATACTGCCTTCTTTAAAATAAAATTCCGGAGCACGGGAACATTAATTGATTAAATGATATATTCCGTGTCCCGGGGCACTCCCCCTGATAGCTCCAAGCTGATGCCACACCTCTGTCTGGTGTATGAATAACACCGTACAAAATCGTGGTAAATTACAAGGTCTTGAATGTTCAACCACGCGGCGTCATAAAATTCATCGATGGCATCCTAACTTCAAACAAGGCGCTGATGGCAATTTCCCACCGTTAGTAGCGGGAATTTTTTAGCATAAATGCTTTTTCGACGAGTATGGCTTTCTTCACGTCTATCACATACCCCAATCTTTGGTCTATAACAAACTTATTTGTTCCTCGAGGCTGGTAACACTAACAGTCCTGATCCTGAGGTTATTCTCCACGTTTGGCTAATTTTTCCAGTTCCATCCTGTCAAATTACGAAGAAAAATAACCAAAGATAACTCTGCCCCTTAATTGAATGCAACGCTAACTCTGAATTATGTGGATATGATGAGCTATGAATTTAGCTTTGACTTAGAACAGAGCGGCATGAAGGTGAGCACGCTACTCACGACCTGCAAGGGGTGCCAGTGGTACAGTAACTGACTGACAGTGTTACCGTAGGTGACTGTGAAAGTGTTACAGTAACTCCCGTGTTACAGTAACTGACTCTGACAGTGTTACGGTTACTGACTGACAGTGTTACAGTAACTGACTAACAGTGTTGCTTGAGTTGTTCCCATTGTCTTACAGTCACACAGTCCTACCGTCTTACAGCCCCACAATCACACAGCCACCCAGTCACACAGCCACATAGTCACACACAGTCACGCAGCCACACAGTCACACTGCCACATAGTCACACACAGTCACGCAGCCACACAGTCACACAGCCCCAGTACACCTGCCAAGCGCCTGCATCGCTCAGGAGGCCAGTAAGGGAGAACACCACACTATGGCAAATTTTAAACTGAAAGTTACCGATAAAAAGTCCGCAGACAAAATTCACATTACACTGACCGAATCATGGCAGTCTTACTTACTCGAGAGCAACATATCCTGATATAGGGAGGCAATAGATTCATCACAACGCGTTGTTTTCGTCAAAATCTTGAGTCTGAGATCAATTAGTCCTTAAACATATTTACTTTCCGCCTCTTCTTCGCGTAAAACGTGAGTTCGTGATTCATTTCTTCTCAAACGATTTGCGTTGTACTTTTTCTTCATTCGAGACACGCAGACGTATAAGAGCTGTTCGGTGTGCGTAACATCAGACGTTATGGCAAACGGGGCTAGAGAACGTTAAGCAACTGACATAGGTCCAAAATTTTCACTGTTTTATCCCTTGAAAACGCACGCTGCTAAAGCACGCGAATGGCGCAGGGTAATAAATATAAAAGTCCAGAGAATGTTTCCAAATATATACCCTATAATATGGATCCTGGGCGTCCCTTATTCCAAAAAAAAAGATACGTGAAAATAAACGAACACCTACCTTTGGATTCAGTTAAAAAAATTAGGTTGGAGTCTGATGACATTGCACTGAGTTCAAAAGGGAGAATATAAGGAACACAGTTAGCTCTGCTCACTGCAATGACATGTTGGTCTCCTTATAGACGTGCATCGCAGTCCTGACGTGGCCTAATACCTTGATTGCTTTGTTCTTAAGAGTGGGCACGAGCACAACATGAAGTCTGATGCAAAACTTGGTCGTAGGCAATAACAATAAACTTTCCTTTTTGTGTAACTGAGGAATACAAATTTGACGATCGAATGTACACTTATCAGAATGTTCATGAACATTTAGTATGAACTTTACACCTTGGTTTGTACGTTCAGAATATTCTGAAAAATTCAGTCTAAAGTTAACGCTTTGACACATACATATAACTGAAAAAGTACATATACGAAAAAGCGCTATTCTTTCTCATTAACTTTCGGAAAGACACTATTTCTGATTAAGTACCTTCAATTACAGCGTTACTGAATTTAAAAATTTGGGGTGTATTTCAGATCTCAGACATCACATGAAAAGAGGCCTCCCTGTGCCGAGCTGGCCTGCACTTAGACGAGCTTGTTTCTTCTTGCTTAGAATTCACTTGTATTTTGAGAAAAGAAAGGAAATCGTTTGGAGTAAATGAGCAGTGTTCCAATTATGCAATAAGGTGGTTGAAACAATCAAGTAAAATTTAAAAATGAGTCTCCGAGAAAAAATGAAAGTTCATGTCACAGATATTATTTTTTTGGGTTAGTCTCTTGGTATGAATTTAGCAGGTGCCTGTGAATTATATTCATACATAGAAAAAATAAAGTCCAAGTTACGTCACTCAAGGGTTAATCAGTGAAATGTGAGCATGACTTTTGGCAGCTTTTTTTAAACCGTTTGTAAGTTATCTGAAGGAGTCGAAAATTGTAAACCGTTTTCTACCCAACGTATACAATGAACTTCGATTGTGTAACTCAGGAAAGCAGATGATGCATCAGCTGGCTAAACCCATTGAAAGAAGATACCACTACCATAGTGGGACCAGCTGTCAATGGACCACCTTTTTTGTGACAACCTTTCAAGGGACCAGCTGTCAATGGACCACCTTTTTATGACCCCCATTCAAAGGACCACCTGTCAAGAGCCACCTGTCAAGTACCACCTGTTAAGGGCCCAGCTGTCAGTGCTGGTAGTGTAATGGAGCATGACAGGGCAACTGTGCCAGCAGCACTGAGAGGCGTCATGAGCCCTATGGGGACATGCCCGTGACAGTTCGCTCGTCCCCAGCCTGGGGGGAAGATCGCTGACGTTAGGTGCTCTTTGTGTTCTCCGTTGGTCATCAGCCGTGGGCAGAATTGTTCAGGAACTCATTTATTCCTCCAGAGTTGTGTTCTCATGGGACCATGAGCAACGCGAGAGCAACATTCTTGGGTGCTCGCCATCTGTTGCATGAGGAGGAAATGCAGTGAAACTTACGCATACTCTTGTCGTAATTTTGTCTAGTGAATCTGACTCACGCGTCAAGTTCAAGGTACTGTTTCCATTAGTGTCCTATTTATGCAATCGTTTGTTGGGGGTGTATTGCCTTCTTTGGTTGCCACATGCGGTCAAATGTGATAATGTTACGGGGGATTTCGCAGGTGGCAATCTTCTAAAATTCGGGGAACACTACGGCAACTTTTAATGCGGGGTTAAACAAGAACTATGACCGCCCCATATCTGTCGAGTCGTTTTGAACAAATCCCAGTGATGTTGAAGTAAATTTTCGGCTTGGCTCTAAGTCATTAGCAGTTGACGGCGAACTGTGGTTCAATGACTATGTAGAAGAGTGCTGACCATCCCCGTGGGAACAAGTTTCTCGCTAACGACATCCAACACGCGTTCTTATTAATGAATCAGGAATTGATGAGAGCACGCCAGCGAAATGCTTGGGACATTTCAATCTGTACAAGTGGACGGCATTTTAATTTCTCTCATCGTGAAACTTGATCACGACCGCGAAAAATTCTGACCTATCGATAGAATGCTGAAAAGCTTGTGCGTGTGTAACCTAATGAAATTTTTTAAAAACCTATCAAAACTTACAAGATAATATTTATTTTTTATCGCAGCTCTGTCACTTGGCCCTAAGTTCGATATTCGCAAATTACAATATTTGTGCCAGCTGTGTTACTGCTTTATTGCAAGGTACTCCGCGGTACTTAGCTGGAGAAGTAATACTTCTCTTGTAAACTGAATTTTTTTTCTCATGCTCATGCGTATGTTAATGATGAGTTCCATAAAACTTAATAAGTGTTTCAAATGAGTGTTAAATTTATGTGAGCTAATTACAAACACAACTAAATATTTCAGCTCTATACGTATTTTAGCAGCTCCCTTTCAATAAACTCGAACGTAGAGGAGGTAATTGACCAGAAATAGAAGTAGATTGAACTCGTTTGGAACGCAATCTAATGAGAAATAAATACAACTAGAGGGACGAGATTAAACGTAGTTTCTTTGACGTATTTTTTTCAGTAACAAGTCCGTCAAAAAAGCATAAACGCTTCGGGAGTCTCCCATCTTCCGTACATTTCTGATAAATAATCAGTGGAAAAACTATAGTAGCAGATATTAGGAAACAAAAAGTAAATCACAGGGCCACTGCTCGTTTGAATACTCTCAAATACGACTATACATAATTCCTCCGACAGAGCTTCTGTCCGCCACATATTATACTAGTGCCTCAGGGGCATGTAAGAAATTCCCAAACAGTAGACTGAACTATAGCTGGTGACCTGAGCTTGTAGCTATTTCCCTTGCTTTTGACCACATCTCGTTTGAGGCCAAATCAACATTGATTTTTAGCCACTTCATATGACAGTTTTTTGGGTGGTGCTTAGCCCAACTGGTCAACTTTTAAAGATTACAAGTTAAAGAGATAAGAATTGAGCGTTGACAGGAAAACATGTTGCAATACGAGTTTTAGACTATTGTATTAAGAAACGTAACCGCCTCATTTCGATGTTTACATGCCGTTACGGTATGGATTTCGATTGTATAAAACCTTTCAGAATTAATTGTCATATACTCAAAGCATTGCACCGTATTTTGGACAGAATTACATTTGTTCAAAGGCCTCTGCCTCGAGAAGGCGTAGCTCACTTTAGGTTAGCTAGAGAAGTAGCGGCCGAAAACACTCCATGGTGTTTTTGTTCAACAGTGCAAGGCTTCTACTAGAGATCGCCTATGTGTTTATCGCTCGTTTGCCCGTACATTAATGAGAGCCAAGTGCTTACCCGATGATGGACGACTCCCTAAAGATAGGATCGACAGGCTTGTTTAAATGGCGACACTTACGCATGCCTCATTTGCTTTTGGATGCTTTTGAGAATGTAAGCACTACGCCTTCAAGATGTTTTGCGTCAAATCAAAATGTTTCCGGAACAGTGATTTATGGCAAATTTTCTTTTATAGTAAAATTGTTTAAAATTACAAGGTAAAAAGGTATTCTAACAAAGTTTGTGTAAAATATTTGTTATGGTTTCTATGCCTGCAATAATTATTGCATAAATTTCGGTGCCAAAAGTCAGGCAAAAAGCCAGATCGTTTGAATCGTACCATTGTATTCTGTGATTAAAATCTCATAGGAGAATATACTTCCTTCTTGAGACTGGGTAGTGAATATCATTGTCTTTGTCTCAACGATCGTGAAAATGCAGTTTCTCTGTGTGTCGCAAAATTAGGCTGCGCTAGCTCTATAGGCTGGCTTTAAAACGTAAATTATCCGTCGCCGATGATTCGTTTCCTAAAATTGAACTTAGCTTAAATGTCCTATAGAATGGTTGCATGGACTTCTTTGCACCACATCATACATAAAATCTAGCTGGGCAATCAACCGTTTCTGCAGCAAACCTATTTGGGTAACGATTAGTAATATAGATCCCTTTCATCAAAAACTGATTAGAATATAGATCCATTTCATCAAGAACTGATTAGAATATAGATCCATTTCATCAAGAACTTGAGTGTACCAAGAATCAGATTGCATGTGACGTTCGGACTGATGATCTAGAGCGAATTTAGCTCACTAATATAGCGTCTTATCTTCTCTAACTTGGAGGAACTGATATTCTTCATTGATTCTCATGTACAGTATGCAATGAAGTGCTGATGAGCGCTTCAGATAAACCCGTCGCTCTCTGAGCACATATGTAGATAAGTGAGTAGGCAGACAAGTTCAAGTTATGAGGTGAACTATGCACAAGACGCAGCACTGAACCCAAATGAAAAGCAAATCTTCATGATGAGTGGAAGAATTATGTTTTTAACGAATCGCGGACGTTTGATTTACTAGCATTCATTCTGGTCCATGAAGTACGGCATTCTAAAAAATTATAATCTTGCATCAGGATCGAACTGCAAAATTTGAAGTGCCCAAGTATAGAGGGCCCTTCACACGATCAGTCAAAGTCTGAAGACAGTGCGGAAGACACCCAAACATGGGCGTCGAATGCTAACTTTGCTCTCAAGTCTAGAGTGAGGTCGGACGTCAAGGGACTGTACAGTCTCGTCACGTCTGACCTGACCCGCCTGTTGGGGCGGTGGTGAAAACAAAGTTTAACACTTTGACTACGATTTTCCACGCAGGTAAAATTACATGCCGACAAATATCTCTGCTATGAATTTAAAACTGAAGGATTTTGGTTTCACAAATTTGGTTACCCTCTTAATTTTCTTTCTAATCTGAACTAGCTTATTCGATTGATGAACACAAATTTGACGACAACTCGAAAATTTTTGTTTGAATATGCTAGTGCTTGGGTTACATTAGGTTAGGTAAGACGATCGCGTGTACCATATATGACCCACTCCGGAGGGAAAGTGTTAAGTTAGATGTAATTTGTACTTGCAAACACTATGCATGGCGTCTACTGTCCCGCTGGTGGAATGATAGAATGAATAGTTTTGTCTTTAACACGTTGACTCCGAAGTGGGTCATATATGGTACACGCGATCAGCTAACCTAACCTAATGTAACCAAAGCACTATCATCTATAAATACAAATTTTTGAGTTTTCTTCAAATTTGTGTTCATCAATCGAATAAGCTAGTTCTGATTAGAAAGAAAATTAATAGAGTAACCAAATTTGTGAAACCAAAATCCTTCATTTTTAAATTCATAGCAGAGATATTTGTCGGCATGCAATTCTACCTGAGTGGAGAATCGGAGTCAACGTGTTAATGCTTATAGTTCAGTTAGTAACTAAAATTCAGACATGAGTGTTTTTATGCACATGAGTGTAGGCATAAAATGTGAACGATTATTCAGGCAGTATTTCGTTTAATAAAGAAATAAATCAAGCCCTAATTTCCCACTGCCAAGAAACTGTTCGAAAATACGAACTGTTACGTGATGCTGCTGAAAAACAAATGCGCAAAGCCGTCAATAGAGGTAGACGTACATCAGAAGATGAGAAGAATTCCATCGATTTGACGCTGTGCGCACAACTAAAAGGTGTTTGTGGGCGACATTTGGAGTCATTTCGTTGTACAAACCTTCGCTTCGTGTGGTGCTTCTCAGCCCATGAATCACCAATGATCGCAAGCTGAGTCATCAATGCTCAATACATGCAAAAGAAAGGTTGAATTTACCACTCTGGGAAATTCTCATAGGTACGATCATCGCGATCATATCCAGCGAGACAAATTGCAAACAAACGCAAATTTGGGCTCGTCTCGAGCTTGACGGAAGTTTTTTTTAGCACAATGTAATGCCCAGGAAGGGCCCCGGCGTAGGCTTAATATTCGTATTTGTAAGTTCCTCGTAGTCTCAGTCACTATCGTCGCTTCGGACCACGGAAGAGAGGTTGTGTTTTAAAAAAAATTATGGAGTCACGGGCAGAGGAGCTTGATATTATTTTCAGTCATAACTTCTCTACGTTCTGGGTTTGAATTCGAGATCTTTTCAATGGGTGTGCACGGTTGATTAACATCTGCTATCGCAAATTCGAGCGATTTGGCACGCTTTTTGACATGGTTGTGTACGTATCTGAGCAAACCATTGTCTGCACAGAACTGTGGGTTTGTGGTGCAAATAGGTACAAGAACAATCTTTCTGCGTGTGGGCTGAACTGAAACACATCTGTGCAAAATTCAGACGAACTTGAGAAGTTTGTATTTACGCACGACAGACCTGTGAAATACCTGTCAATTTTCTCAGCAGAGCCCATTCTGAGCGGTGTTCTGTCGCTTATATCAATAACTGCCATGCATTTGATTTATTATTTCACTTGAGGAAACGTGAAGGCTTGGTGTCGCTTGGTAAGCACGATGACCGTATCGCGAAGTGCTCCCAACGCGCGATGTCTCCGCTTTTAGATCAAAGTGCGGCAGAGCAAAGGGTCCGAGGTTTGCCAACTAGCGGTGAGAGCATTACTTCGTTTCACCTCCGAAAGAATTTGATAATTGTTTTGTTGTTTTTCGTCGAGACGACTCGCAAGAGCTCCATTTTATGCTGTAAGGCAGTCGATAATGATCTGTTTCTTTTTTTCTTCTCCACGAGCTGTTTTATTTAAATATTTCAGTCGAAGTTTTTTTTGGCGTTCAGTCATTGTAACTATGATGTATTTCATTTGATTGACGAGTAGCTGCTCTCGAACTTTGGAGCTTTCTAAAGCTTGATTTGTTCTTAGATTAAATAATCTATACACCATGGCGCATTTTATTCTCGTGACTGTTAGAAAATGGTGCGCAAATTTTCGAGTTGATGTAAATCTATGCGCTGAAAGATTCTATGAAACTTTGTGTAAATCGAATAAATTAATTTTTTAAGCAGTTTTGCAATCAGCAAGTAAGAATACCCATCTAGGTTTACCTCTTGATACGGTTCCATCAGCGTATTATCTTCATCCAATTGGAACAGGCTTTTTCGTTGAGCGTGTGTGGGTGTTGAATAAAGTACGTCTTGTATTTCCCAGGCAGACCTGTTATCGAATTTGAGTTTAGTTGTAAGTTAGATCGACTCCGTCCACCTCTACGACCTCACTAGCTGACTAGCCTCTCTCGACCGCTAGCCTTATGGCTGCCGCCTCCTCTTTGCTGGGATGACCGACGTTTCTGCGGCACGATTTGCTACCACGGGTGCTGCAGGACCCGCCATGTCGGGACTTGCTGCCTCTAGTCACAGGTAAGTTGGGGAGGGGGAGACCAGAAGGGGGAATTGCGAGGCTCCCTCAGCGTAAAATATAGCAAATTCCATGAACATTGTGTCTTACCTTACGGCTTTTAGAGAGTGAAGAGAAACCGATCAAAATTGAATGAGTTTGAACCTGTAATGCATGCTATGTACGAAACAGTTAACGTGTGGTCAGGAAATTGCAATAACTGCGTTGCTAAATTTCAAATTATTATTAATGAAAAGTCTTGGATGTATAATGGTCTCATAAATTATTTTACCTCGCATTTTATGCACCAAATTCTAGAAAGATGAGAGTTCTGACACATGTTCCAGGCACGTTAAGCATTCCCGCTGAACTTCAGGAGCAAACCTCTACTTTTTGATAAGGAATAAAACGCTTCCAGGGCACGGAAATTAAAGAAGCACACTCGGTAATGCGAGCGGGGCGTTGGGAACGTGAGAATTAGAGGAAGCGCTGCACACAAGCATCGTCCTCTCAATTGGGGCCGCACGTCCCGCCCGGACGCCGGCAGTTAATTCGAAGCCTGTGGCAGGCGTAATTGGCTCTTAATTTGACGATGCTGAAAGAACCTCGAGCGATTTTTTAATGAGGTGATTAGAGTTTGCGTCGGCATGTGCTGGACCATAGGGCGTAATTTTTCCCTGTTGTGTGTTGTCACGTGTCAGAAGCGAGCGACTCCTGTTTGGAGTAATTATGGTCCCTATGGGAAGAATTTGGTACATCAAATACTTTTTGTTGCATCAAATGGTTCAGGGGAATTCGTGCTAGAAAAAGTTTATAAACAATATTTAGTATATATCGAGGGAAATAATTTTGTTTTATTTGGTTATAAATGAACGGTTATTTCACCTTTCTTCCACAGATGTGAATCAGGCATAAATTTCTAGAATTAGTTTTTGCAAACACGACGAAATATATCTCAAAGACAAATTCCTGGTGCTGTGACTCTATTACGTGTTACTAACGCGTCGAGTGAATCTTACGTCCGCTATACAACGCCGAAATTTTCCCGTGTTGGTAATATTCTCAAAATATTCTCCTCTTTCCCCTTTACTACATTTCCGCGTTCGAGTTTGTTCCAGCTGTTTCAGCTACGATCTTTAAGGACCCACTTCCAACATTTATTTACGGGTAAGACTCCGAGTTCAGATAAATTTATAACAACGATTGCACAAAAACTGCGACAATAAAAGCCGTCAACTGACAATTAAAGCAAATGTTGACGGCTCCCATTCTCGCGACATGAATTAGGGGAGCTCATAGGTCTGTGAGTGCCTTTCTATTTGCACTGTGATTCATTACCTTGAAATGGTCTCTCCAAATGACGCTGTGATCCACGAGTTCTGCTTTTATTCAAAAACTCTATGTATTCAAAAACTTTATGTTCTTGAATTCAAGGTGAAAAATTCTTGACTCAAGAATTACTTGTCCGAGGGAAAAATAAGGGTAGTCTAGCACCCTTAATCCTAGTAATGAATATTCTTTTTACTCCTGCTCTTAAAATTATCTACGATGGGAATACACAGCATGGCTTGTAGCCTCTAACTTATTTTCTGCTTTTCGTTTCCAACTAGGACGAAGGTATTTTATGTCCTAGTATATTTTTGTACGAGTTTCAAAGATTTGTAGTCTACTCCTCCGTTTCTCTGACATACATTTTTCGATGTCTACAATTTAGAATTTTTTTTTCAACCTTCCTCCATTGTGCTGAGAGAAGCAAAACCGCCCCAGGTTTTCCCTTGAACATGACGAATGTCACAGTGCTTTGGTCCACGTAGAGAAAAGACGAGTACTTCCAATAGTAGGGCAGACGAGAGGAAGTAAAGTAACACTTGTGAGTGAGGTAGAGCGGCGCTGCAAGTGTGGGGCGGGCTGGCGGTGACTGCCGAGTTGGAGGCCACTGGTCACCGCTGCAAGTGCTCTTGTGTGATAACACTAGTGTTGGTGGGTTGCATGTGGTGCTGTGTGTGGTGGTGGTGGTCGTGTGTGGTGTGTGATGGGGCATAACTATCGCGTCCGAGCGCATTGCACTTGCTGCACAAACATCCCCACAGAGTGGTGGCATCTGTTATCTTGTCGGCCTCTCGAAATTGGAGACCCGACCTTGTTGTCTGAAAATGTTCTTGCTGAGAGCCCTACTCCAGTACTCAGCAGCACACGGAAATGGTTTCGGGGTGTTGGAACTGGTGTCTGTGCAGTTGTGGTACTCCAGATTGGTAGTATCTAGTAGATAGTGCGTGGTGAAGGTGGAAAACAGCTGGTGGTGAGATGGAAGCGAGTGGGCTGTGAAGGTGGAAAACAGCTGGTGGTGAGATGGAAACTATTTGGTCTGGAGGCGACGGTGGAGGAGGAGGAAGAGGTGGTAAATTAGTAGTGGTGGGGTGGAAGTGAGTGGGTGGTGGAAGCGCGGTGGAGGCGCCGGCT
The DNA here is from genome assembly GCA_014899125.1 of Orchestia grillus. Classification (NCBI taxonomy): domain Eukaryota; kingdom Metazoa; phylum Arthropoda; class Malacostraca; order Amphipoda; family Talitridae; genus Orchestia; species Orchestia grillus. The sequence continues at coordinate 21,122 of VOMN01065415.1, forward strand.
CCTCAGTTCAGTACAGCTTGGGTGGTGATGCTGCATGCGCCGGGGCAGCGATCTCTTCTAAATCTGGTCAAATTTGGTGCTGAATTAAACGTCGGCGGAAGTAAGACAGAACGCCTCCTGGTAGCTCTGGTCGATCACGTCCTCCGCACGTCTCTAAAGTTTGATACGCTCAGCGTCTGAAATTAGCTGGTGAACGCGAAAATTGTGCAAATATCAATCAGCAACCGTGCAGTGATTTGTGAAGTTAACTTTTGGGTGTTCGTACGGACGAATGAATTTCGAAAGCCGGCTAGCTTTGAGTTTCGTTCAAAATAAATGCCCGGCTGACTTTTCAGATGACTGCCACATCTTCTTCTTATTAACTTGTAAATGAACAATTGTGTTTCTAACGAAATTTGGGTTTTGTCATCCGAGTATCTGGTTATTATTTGACTGCTAACCAAGTATAGAGATTGTGGTGTTTTTTTTAAGGACCTGTGGTGCTTTCCGCACTTCAACGTGCCACCAAAACTCTACTTCAGTGAACTACCGATCGTCATCGGTCGCTTCTACGCAAACTTATTAATTCGATAAAGAATTCGGTGCTGTATTTTACATCCAACCTCATTTTTTCAAATTATCGACTTCTACGAACGTTGAAAACTTCGATTTAGCCTAGCGGTGCTAGACAGACAACATCGTCGAGTGCCTTCCGCAACTTCAGCTGTAGCCAGCATCTCTGGTACTCCACGATTAGGTACGTGTACGTCACAGTTGTGTTCATTGCTGTGTGCGATCGTAAGTACGTGGTGCGCCACTGTGGTTCTTCCTAGACGCAGGGAGAGACTATAGACTCGTGCTACGTTGTTGTGTCTCTAAATATACGCCTGCTGTTTGTTCTCGTCTTGTTTTTGACACGAGCAGTAGCCGTTACTATGAGTTGTTTAAATGATTCATGATTTTAGTTCCGGGATACCAATATATTAAATCGAATAACATTTTTTATTCTACTGCGTTATGATTTTGGTAAATTGTGAAATAATGCACCTTATATGCTTCATAGCTAGAAACATATTTATGCTTATTTGCACACGAGAGAAAGCGCAAACTTCACCGCATTTTGGTAAATGCAGTTTTTGCTTCTTTTACTCAGTCGCTTTATTGAACGCAATCACTCAATAAAAATATGAAGTACTGACGGATCTGTTTTTTGTACACGCGGAAAAAGCTGCAGCTTCTGACAGGCTTAATAACACTTTTTCACCATGGCCCATCGTAAATTACTTGCGCCTGTCACAGCCTTCAGCCGCCACACTTCGTCGGCCACACGTCCATATCAGTTTTGTGTTTGGAACGCTCGCAGCTACACGCTAATTTAATTAATCACAATTCAAGTCTGACTGGCCTGGGGGGCGCCTACAAGCAGTGGTTCGGTAGCTGCATTTCCAGAAATTGTAGTCGTGAATCTCAAAACTGATAGATTTGACAAATTTGACGTAGATTTAACATTTGAAATTTGTGTGCAAGTACTTTTCTTTTATTAGGTTCGAGGAAGTATTGATTGCATATATAAATGCGTTGATCAAAATTTGCACTTTGATGAGACACACTCGTTTTATATAGCAATTCATATATACAAATTCGAGAGTAAAGAATAGGAAATAATCGTAGCGCAGCTCATTGCTAAAAGTTTCGTGATTCTGATTTAGCAAGGAAAGAGTCAGAAAAATATCTCCACCGTAAAAATTTCAGCTAATTCACACGGTATGAAGAATCAGTTCCTGCGACAATTTATTGGTATAATTTAGGGCAAAGAAAGCCAACGGCGCAATGCAGTGTTTCTACAAAAAATGCGCACAGCTGTGGGATCGCATTTCAAAGTAATTTTACAGCTGAACGAAGTAGAGGGAGATAAATTGAGAGGTTCTAGGACGTATTTATATGGCATCAATTTGTAGCCGAGTAAATACATGTGTAGGTGAGACGGAAGCGCTATTTCGAACTTAGCGAAATTTACATCTTCGCTTGAGCAGCAAATATGTGGTTTGCTCACTTTTTTCAACATTTTCTTCATTAAATATTTCTTTGTTTTGAATATGTTTTCCACTCTTCGCTTGTATCCACATTAGTTTGCCTTGTATGGCTCGTCATGCAGGCGACCTTGTCTCCGTATCTTTCGTAACTCAAAAATGATAATGATAACCAACGTTTTTCCTCCTTAAAACGTAGCGAATAATATCCCCAAAAACTATTATTAATCTTCATATGTGAGTTTGAGTGCCTCAACGCCTTTTGTAAAAGGGTTATCAAAAAGCAATACTGCTCATTAATTAAACCCGGCTGGACACGGTATGCGACCCTCAAATTATATAGAAACGCTTGTAATGGAGTGAATTACAGGGCTGGTGTCAAATATCAGTAAGGAATAGGCAATTTAATTCATAATTTAACTCTAATTGCAAAGTTAACATAAGGCTCGTCCCTGCAACCCAGTTCGTACACCGTGCGCGAAGCAGTGTGTATGTATAGGCAGTCAAGGTGAGTCATGTAAGCTGGCAGTTTACGTTCTTAAAGCAAAAGTTTATTGTTCAACAGCCTAGGGGAAACGCATTGTGTATTGAAGAGCTAGAGCTGCAGCTGCGACTGTAGTGTCATGCTGCCCAGAGGTCCTATGCATCACATCAGGCGACGATTTAGGCTCTAGAGCAAAGTTGGCCGACGGCAGAACTGCGGAGCGTCACTCTTGCATTCCTGCATTATATGCCTTGGCACCTGTCGGAGGTGCGAGCTCTGTGATTCAGACTTGAGGAGGGAGCGTGTGGGGACAGAGGGTGTGTGGGAGTGTGTGAAGAACGTGTGTGAGTGTGGTGGAGTGTTGGACAAGGGGTGTCTGGGGGTACGTGAGGAGCGTGTGTGGGTGTAGGGGAGTGTGGGAACAAGGTGTGTGCGAGAATGGGTGGAGAGAAATGGTTACTTATACTTACTCAGAGAAATGGTTCAATGGATAAAATCGTTAAACAAGAGAGAGAGAAAGAGAGAGAGAGAAAAAAATTGATTATTTTGCAAAACCTATAATGCCAACCTAAAATATTAAGAGGTACAGACGAGTCCGAATCATTTAAAATTGGCCTACGTTGATGAATAAACACTCTCTAGCAATCTGATGTCCTGCCCTCTGCTAGAACCAATGATTTTAAAACTATCATCATAAATGAGGTGGTCAGCTTCTAGGGAATGGTCTCTAATGCTACTTTTTTCGAGGGCTTGCTGACCCCTTACTGGGACGAACAAAAATTTTTCCGTGCTTTGCTATGGGCGTTGCACTGTGGCGAGTCGTCTCCCCACAATACGTAGAACTACATTGAAGTATGGGATATTTCAATTTTAATCACATATCAAAAAATAAGAATGAAAAATTGATACGTGCCACATTTGTGTTTCTCAGCAAAATTGACCTCTCGCATGTTATAATAATAATCTGCAGTATTTATATTGACCCAACGAGTCTCGGATCGTCCAGTAGTTCACTCGCAGCAACGATTTGTATTTCATTTCAGGCCGACGACATAACACTGACCTCTGTCCGTCCCCACTCCGAAAAATTGTTAAACTTGACCTGTTATTGAATAACTTGGAAAATTGGTTTCATTTGTGTGCTTCCGTGTTATTCCGATGTTTTTCGACGTTTGTATGGTTCCGTGATGGCCGGAATTGCTTCCGTTTTATCGTTTGAATTTTTGTAAAAGTCCTTTTCATCGTTAGTTTGCGCACACAGTTCCATTCAAAATTGTAAGCAAATCGGCCATCAACTGTATTCACGTTTTTAGTTTGATTGGAAATTGTTACAATAAAACTCGTGTCCTTGTGCCAGCTGTTTATATTCTTGCTTAAATTGTTTCTTGGAACAACGCTCCTTGATGGATAACACGTACGGGGGCTGAGTTTGATTGGATTGGTGGCGATTATATATGTTATTGGATGCAGAAATTGAGCTCTATGATTTTGAAATTGTCTACATTTTAACACTGCTTATAATATTTCAGCTCACTTTGTATTCGATTTTATCAGTACGTGACATTAAATTTTATCTAACGATTAAATATCCACCAAAATTGAAATCTGTTTCATGAAACTGGTAACGTAATAAACAAGGTTTCTAGCTTTCGAGTTGTCACTCATTTCGGGCTTTCGATCAAAATGCCTGTAATCAAAAGTTTCTTCATAATTTATTTGAATCATAAAATGATCCCCAGTCGTTTAGTTGCGAACACCTTCTGAATCTGGTACCATGCTTACATTTTCGAATCATCGATTCCGTTTGATACAATTTATCAAATTATTTATTTAGGATTACACAATTTATCAAATTATTTATTTACAATTACACAATTTATCAAATTATTTATTTACGATTACGCAATTTACCAAATTTACCATTCACCTGCTAACTCTGGCACCACTTTTCAAATCATTCATCCGGTTTGATACAATTGATCAAATTTCTGGAACGGCTTACAAATGTCGCTCGCGTCAATTCCTCCGAAGCAAAGAGCGACATGCCTTGCTTGATAAGCAGGCAATCAGTGATAAGGAGGTCGAGATCTGTTATCGGGCAGGGAATAACAAGTTGGCCACATTTGACAACGTAGAAGTAAAAAATAAGAAAATCATTCGTAACTTTGCATCGCAGATGATCCGCAGTAAAAGAGGGTTCTCAGCGTCTGGAGACGAAGCAGGGACTTAAAGGTTCGTGGAAAGAATTTCAAATGATAACAAAATACCGAGCCAAGCTGCAAGCAAATTAGCAGTATAGTGAGCATAGACCGAATGCACCATAACCATAAGCTAAAAAAGGCAGTATATATGCCTACAGGGTGCAGAATGTATAAAATTTTGAAGTTTTCATAAATGGAAAAGCATCGAGTCGTCAAGTCGTCCATGTATTATTTTATATATAATCCATATTTTATATCATAGCCATGCAGAAGTTACATAACAGCAGTATTGGTGCATTGTAATGACCGTATAGCTGTTACGTAGTCGATGTATAGTAGGTTCCTATGTAGGTCTCGTATGACAGCCGCATTGAAGCCTGGTAGGAGGCTTGCAACAGTCGTGCAGCGGTTGTAGAGCGAGCAGATTGCATATACTTTTACAGCAGCAGCATGCAAATGGCTTAGTGAGTGCGATATATAGATTTAACAGCCGCATCAAAATTGCATTATGAGCGTGTTCTAGACATTTTGCAGCCGCATACCAGCCGCACAATAACCATGTAAGCCGTACAGTAGCCATGCGAGAGACAGGCATGTAACGTGCTGGCACAACTCTATACGAGAAGAAGCAGTGGCACTGGTGCGGAAGCGCGGCAACAAGTCTGCGCCTTTGGACTCATTTCGTCTCGTCGCGGGGTCACTTCCTGGCCGACTGCTGCATGACTCAACGCACCAGGGGCTCACAAGCGCTTGCTTGCTGTCTCATTACGTGATGGCACTCGTTGTAATTGCAGGGAATTGCTCTCAAGCTTCCTCCGAGATGGTTTTCCCTCAAGTTTGCTATTTCAATATTAGGCGAAACATTCCGCGATAGTATTTTAAAAATCTATACAAATGGCTGGGTGATGGGCACTCGAGGTGTGTTTGAAAAGTACAACATTTGTAGTACCACACTTGGAGTGTAACACTTGGAGTGTAACACTTGGAGTGTAACACTTGGAGTGTAACACTTGGAGTGTAACACTTGGAGTGTAACACTTGGAGTGTAACACTTGGAGTGTAACACTTGGAGTGTAACACTTGGAGTGTAACACTTGGAGTGTAACACTTGGAGTGTAACACTTGGAGTGTAACACTTGGAGTGTAACACTTGGAGTGTAACACTTGGAGTGTAACACTTGGAGTGTAACACTTGGAGTGTAACACTTGGAGTGTAACACTTGGAGTGTAACACTTGGAGTGTAACACTTGGAGTGTAACACTTGGAGTGTAACACTTGGAGTACAACACTTGGAGTACAACACTTGGAGTACAACACTTGTACTGGGGTACGTTTCTCAGCCTTCACGCGGAGTTAGGTCGCGCGGCTACAGAGACATTTTCTAGAATTGAAATTTCAGGTACCAGAGAGCAGGCAGACTTGGTGCAGTTACCGATAAATCTCTGCCTGCAGCGAATAAATTCAGATGAGGATGACGTCGAGTACGGACTCTCGAATACGGACTCTCGAATACGGACTCTCGAATACGGCTCTCGAATACGGACTCTCGAATACGGACTCTCGATAACGGACTCTCGAATACGGACTCTCGAATACGGACTTTAGTTAACCATATGCGACCTCAGACACGCATAGCATATAGTTACTCATGCACAGCCCTGTCGTTAACCGCGTACTCGTACGTAGTTATGTAGTTAGTCATGCTCTTGTCTCGGATATGTAGTTACCCATGTTTGACCCTAAAAACTGTAGTTAGCCATGTCTGAGCCTCGGATATGTAGTTAGACATATATGTAGTTAGCCATGCAGTTCGTAAGTCATATTTGAGCCTCGAATATGTTGTTAGCCATGTAGTTAGCCGGGTAGTTAATCATGTAGTTAGCCATGTAGTTAGCCATGTAGTTAGCCATGAAGTTAGCCATGAAGTTA
>VOMN01065415.1:27860-65046 GCA_014899125.1 Orchestia grillus
GTAGTTAGACATGTAGTTAGACATGTAGTTAGACATGTAGTTAGACATGTAGTTAGACATGTAGTTAGACATGTAATTAGCCACGCAACACTGGCACCTTCGCTCACCATGACATTGGAGGCTCTCTTTAAGGCCCTCGTGACCTCAGCGGTCACCACCATAAATGGTGCAGCTATCAGTTAAGGGCAGCCCGCCCATAAATGGCGTAATTCTCCGAGCCTAGTGGCTGCAAAAACAAGATGAACTTGAAGGTCCGACGACACTAGGAAGTGAATGAATGGAATATGAGAAAGCGCAGCAAACAAAATGTGAAGAATAGATAAAATTTTATTGAAGCGCTTGAGGAAGCTCATGGAACCCAAGGACTTACGAATATGGAGCTCAGGTCCATTGTTTATTTCAACGACTTCACTGGCGCGTCCACACGCTTTGCGCGAGTGCGGTCCATGTATTTGGGAACGCAAGGAAAATAATCTGGGGCGTATTCTGAAAAATAGCAATTTTTGAATTCAGGGTACGAGAACATTTATTTCAATATCAATCTTTCCCATGATTATTTTGAAATAACTACTTCGCCTGCGTTCAATTTTTCCATGATGTTCTGCAGTGGACTTAACCCAATATTCGTCTGTAAAATATGGGAATAGTGTTGGGTGATCACTAACCATGTTTGAAAACTAAAGTTTATCCGTCGTGGAGACCACGGCAAGACACAAATATTATTCGCTTAACACGATGACTCCGATTCTCCACCCAGGTAAAATTACATGCCGACAAATATCTCTACTGTGAATTCAAAAATGAAGGATTTTGGTTTCACAAATTTGGTTACTCTATTAATTTTCTTTCTAATCAGAACTAGCTTATTCGATTGATGAACACGAATTTGAAGAAAACTTGAAAACGTGTATTTATACATGATAGTGTTTTGGTTACATTAGGTTAGGCTAGATGATCGCGTGTACCATATATGACCCACTCCGGAGTCAACGTGTTAAATCGAGAACGTTTGTCAAAAAAACTGCGCTGCTGCAGAAAATAGTCGTAACTTTCGATGCGTACAAAGAGTCATAAGTATTCAGAACAGGAAGACTGCATTAGAAACATATCCATTTTTTTTGCTTGTAAAATCTGAACAGATGAAAGCATGTCTTCTCAAGCCCTGACAAGATTAACTTTAGACAACGAAAAGCATTCCGATAACATTGGATGTCAGTTGAACTTTATCAATTGCTTTTAGACTGATACGCTATCCTTCTTATCTTCAGGATACAATGCTTCACCACTCTAGTAAGTTTTTTTTTATTTGAGTTGTCAGTTCCGAAGTCAGGGCACATGTTGCGAGTTGATTGTTGCAAGCACAAGATCATGTAAATCTGCCTAAAAACTCAGCTGCGTCTCTAGTCAATCACTTGGTCTGCTCTGTGACGACTTAATGAAATGTCCATCTGTTTTTAACCCTTCTCTGCCGCATGAATTATTGTACTTCCTGAATTGACGCAGCAATCTAGCTGTGATCGATTAACATATAACTGCGCTCTACGAGTTGACTACAACCCGACTAAGCGTCAGATCCTCGCTTAACTTTTTTCACGCAGTAAATCTTTTCAGCACTTCTTATTTATAGAGGAAAATAGGTGACGTCCAAGGTTCATGATTAGTAGAAATTAAATAGCTTTAGCCGAAACTTACGTTCCTTCATGTTCTTCAGTAAATCTTCACCTACTCAGGTGAAGATTCACACCCTGCTGCACTACCTATTTATTGGAAAATCGAGCATGTGTCCCACTGGGCCCGCCATGCGGTAGAGGGTCAACATGAGAGGGCTGCCCATAATCCAGCCCTGCGCTACTCGCCAGGCCTTCAGGTTTTGAGTAGGTGATAGGCTACTCAAGGCCAATGGGGGAAATATCGGGAACGCTTGAAATATTTACTTACGGAGGAGTACCAGATTTGAATCCTTCAGCTAAGTTCAAATACCTCATCTTATCACTTAGTTCAAATACTTCGTCTTTTGAAAGTTATTTTGTTTTCATATCTTGCTGAGCTAAGTGTCTATTTCAGACTGAAAAAAGTTACTGAACGATCGGATAGACGACGTCCAAGCTAGAATTCAATCGTAAATGTTTAGTTTTAAAAGCTAAATCTGCTATTTCGATTTGAAAATCTATTGAGTCTCGACTTAAAAATATTTCTGAAATACTTGATGCTTGATTATTGTTGGCATGCGATAACCAGATGATTCTCTCCCACTCGATAAAGCATCTGAGCTAGCGCGGATAGGGCACAAATGTTGAAGTGCCAGGTTCTCGAGGCGGAGGGCTGGGTTGGCCTCTCTGCCGGCTCCCTAATCGACTTGGCGCGCTTCACCTCGTCCTCCAAATTTTACCTTTTTCCAAGTTGCGCTTTATATTAAATGAAGAAAACTCGCACCTGTTCTACACCCTGCTGAAGATAGAACTCGAAGTTCTGTTGAGCTCCCCTGGCACGATTTTTTCAGATGGTTGTGATTTTGAAAACTATCTTCAGGAAATTATCCGCTTCCCTGTTGCGTGTCCTTCGAATCCTTTTCGGGTCCTTCAGGTTAATTCAGTAAAGAGCATTTACCATTCGAAATCCCTAAAAAGAACACTTAAATCACAATTAATTTACATTTGCCCAGTAATATGTACAATGAATAATAAATGACGAACAATCAATTAGGCTTCGGAGCAACACTACTTCTGGCCCCACATAAGCTGATATGCCTAGAGAGATGTAAGAAATACAAAGAATCTCAACTTAAGATACAGTATCGTATCAAAAAATCGCGGCTTTATATATCACTAGGTAGGAATAACTGAGAGGCAGACGTAAAATCACGAGCTAGGGTCAACATAAAAGAGTGGTCCCGTCTGCTCCAATACGCAAAACCTGCCTGGAAAATATTCGGGTGAAGTTCACGAAAATATTCGGGCTCTGCGAATGAATTTTCGAGGTACACTCGTACGGGTGCGGGTTATAGGACCAAATTATTTTGCCTAGTTTTGCCATTATTTATCGTTCATCTGTTGCGAATTGATAATGAAACCGATTTTGTTGTTCGCCATCTTTTCAATAATAGCGTTTTGGCTGGTGCGTGTACGATGGAAGTCATCTCAAAAAACATTTCACCTTGGTGTTTTTTGAGTCATTTCGTACGCCCCTTTCGATGCACCATAACATGACCAGCAATAACGTATTTAAAAACTATTTGCTACCATATACCTTATTCATCTTAGTTATTGCTACTGGTACGTTCACTAATACATTTTTCAGCCACCTATAGTACTGACGTCACTTGATCAGCTCATGTACGACACTTAGGATTATTATATAACGATAAAAGTGGATGGGGTATTCTTCGAGTTTTAATAATTTTCTTAACATTAAATGAGTAGAACTAGGTTTTCAAGTAACCTGTTAACGGTCACAGTCTAGGTGGCCGGTGTTGCATTCACACGGTATGTGTAATCGACAGCGACCGTGTGTATGCAACAATCACACGGACATCATATGATGTCAATACCCTTTAACAGGTTAGAGGAAAATAAATTTTTCTTACCATCTAACCTACAACGTATCCTCAGTCGCATACCACAATTGATTCGCTAACGGAAAAGGGCGTTACGCAAATGTATTCTTTACGTGAATCGCGAACGAACGTTTATTACAGAGCATGAGTACAGGAGGGTGCCGCATGTGTTACCTTTCAACACCGTGATCTATTGATACGCCGAAATCAATTACGCGTTATCAATAGACCACAGTAACCTTGACCTTGACATGTTTTTCTTTGCAGGGAATCTGATCCCACTTTCGTTAACTGACATTTCCAATCACAGGCTTGACTGCAATGATACTTTTTCGTTCTTTGGTTATTCAACAATTGAGTGTACTGCCCGATGAGAAAATATAAATTAACCCTTTCACTCCCGGTCGGGATAATAGAAAACATTAGGTTCGCTTGCAAAACAAGTGATATGGAATTTATTGCGCCACTGATGAAAGCGGGATTTAATGGGCTGAGAGTTCACACGAGGCTGCAAGTAACTGCCGAAGCGTAGGTACTGTGACGTCACAAATGTGGGGTAGGCACCAGTTGCGCCCCAGAACTCCCACACAAAATCTGTGGGACGCATTATCCCAGGGGTTGAATCTTTTTGAAAGTATTCTTTCTAGGTTCATTTGTAAAACCACACCGACTCGGTAGAAAAATTGATTATGTAGTTATTCATTCTTTCTGAGTTTGTTGAGTAGTATTAAGGATTCAATATCTTTCGACCAAATAAAAATACTGAAATCCCGCTGCAAGGCTAAACGTCAACCCTTGACTGGTAAGATAATTATTATCACCAGCTAATTTGTATTTAGACAAAAAGTATTGTAATATCATGACCGGTATGATAAAGATTTTTTTTAGTGTATGAATCTTTCAGAGAAACCTTGACACACCGAGGACTGTCAACCTACACTCGTCAGCTCTGTGCTGCAACGACAGACGCAGTGTGAGGGTGTACGTGGCTTTGTTAGTCAGTGCGGAATAAATTTCTATGCAAAAATGATAATTTCAAGTTAATTTTATGAATTAATTAATTAGTTCAAAGTTGTATTAACGTGCTTTTTATTCATATTTCTAAAGTCTTGTCGACGTGTAGAATTTGCATCGACTTGTTATCTTGATTTGGATAGCACTTCTTACCGAAGCTGCAAAGTTTTCGATGTTTTTACTTGTTCTCGTTTCACCTGAAGAATCAAATCGTAGTCAGGGTAAGTTAAACTTTTGTTTGAAATACAGTAAACTTAAGCTGAGTTTGTCACGACCGGCACACTTGTCCGCGTCACACTGTCACATGACGCGGAAAAGTGCGTTAAAATATACTAATGATGTGTGTTTAGCTTCGTGATAAGGCATGCTATTGGTGTGTCAAAAGTTCTTGTCAGTGCGTATAAACAATCATCCATACAAAAGTTTGCTCTTCGGAAAACTTGACTATGAAGAAACGTGTATGGTTCAAGCTCCTATGTCGAAATATTACTCTGAAAAAAAAGAGGATTTTAGACAAGAGATGAACGTTTTGACCCTGCGGGGGCTTATCACCACAGAAGGTGCAGGACGAGGGAGAGAAGAACCTGTCCAATTAATGAATTTCAGCATTTCTCTAGGTCGTTCTCTCTTGCGTCATCATTTTCATGCTGATAAACTGTCTTCTCTTGAATGGGGCCTCTTTTCCGTGTAGTGCCATAATAACAATTAACAGTTTGCTCATTGAATAGCATGCATATACACGTGCAATGGTTCCATTCATTTTTTAATTTCCTCGCGGACATATGCGGTTGTTTTCAGAAATGATACCTGGGCCCGTGGCTTGCTATGATTGTCATAGTTTCCATAGTAGAATCAAATCCCCCTCCTTTTGTTACCAGAAGTCTCGCACTTCAATTTTCCTTCATTGTGGTTCATATTGAGAGCTTTGTCACTGATGAATGGCTAAACTGGAGCTCCTGGAACTTTCCATCGCAGTGTGGCAGTCCGGAAAGATCGTTGGACTTAAAGTGCTAGGAATAAATTGGTCTTTACTTCAGGCACGATGAGTAGCTGCGGTACACTAGACGTGACGCCACGCCCTGACAGGAAGATAGGCTTAATATCTTCACTGCCCCACACGTCAAGTTCAGCGCGCTCGAAGTAATTCCTTCTACAAATGCTATGCTTCGCTCAAACGTAAATGCAGCTTTCAACCAGAAGTATACGCGGACGGTTTTTTGTTTGCTTTAACACGTTGACTCCGATTCTTCACACAGGTAAAATTACATGCCGAAAAATATCTCTACGGTGAATTTAAAAATGAAGGATTTTGGTTTCACCAATTTGGTTGCTCTATTAATTTTCTTTCTAATCAGAACTAGCTTATTCGATTGATGAACACAAATTTGAAGTAAACTCGTAAATTTATATTTATACATGATAGTGCTTTGGTTACATTAGGTTAGGTTAGATGATCGCGTGTACCATATATGACCCACTCCGGAGTCAACGTGTTAAATCGAATTTGCCTCTAATGCCCCTTTATGATACAGTCTGTAAAGTATAAAATATGGAACTCAACTAGAAAATGTGGGTGGTGAAAGATTAATGGAGTGAGAGCGCCGCTCGCTGTATATACATATACATATATCTTGAGGCTATGAGGAAGTGGATTGAGGAGATCGCCCAGACGATATAGAACTTCTTGGGATGAGATTGCTGACAATATCGCACTTCTTTTGGGGGTTGGAGTTGGCTGCAGTTCCTAAAGTAGAGTTGCCACTAACATATGAAAGCCGCTGCTAGAAAAACTTGGTTGTAGAATCTCATAGTCGAGAATAGCTTGAAAAAAATTAATATAAAATTTAGAGATCATGAAAGGTTGGTTAGTCAGGAAATGTTAGCCCTGCAGGCTGGCAGCTGGAGAACTGAAATTTCAAGTATGCATGAATTATTCATTGCAGGTTGTCGAGGTGTCATCAATAAAAATAATAGAATACGAGAGACGAAAAAGACCCCATTAACAACCAATTGATATGATCTGATAAAAGTGATGGCCGTCTGAATAGCTAATTGACTAAAAAAATTTTTATGCGCTGTATACATTATATTACATTATACTAAGGTTCCTTGTTCATTTTTACTTAACTGTTTTCAAATTCATGCCTTTTGCTCGCTTACAAGAGTGCTACACAACACAGGTTTTATTTTCGCTTCTTCACTGATTTCTCAACGTGCTCGACTGGCGAACAAGGTGAACCAAAAGATTTCATTAGATGTGTAGTAGATACTTATACTAATATTTAATGTCAAAGTTCGATTAATTTCAGTTTCTTCCGTGCGTTAATCGAATATTTGTGAAATTAATCGCCATGCTATAAATCGCTCATATCGTAAGAATTGTACATTGAAAAATGCGATAGGTGTATCAATTCTGTTTTTATGGTTACGTTCATGTTGGCCTTTGTGACTACTGCAAGGGAGGTGTTCATGTGGGAATGTTGTGGTGAGTCAGTAGCAGTTATTCAGGCACCAGTCCCAGCAATTCACCAATACCTTAGCGAAGGAAACATTAGCTGTAGAGACCAACGGGACCAGTTTGATATCAGAAAGGATCATTCGATTATCGGAGAATCGTGACGGATAAGCTCTGCATGACATACACACACTGCGTGCTTGTGCATCTTCAATACCGTGTGGCCTAACGTACACTTGACGCACTTACTTACGTACTTCAGTACTCCACCTGTCCTCAAATCCTCCTGGATGAGACAGGTGAGTAGTCACAAAAGATGTACGTGATACGAGTCAGCTGTGACGTACTCAGCGCCTTGGACTAAGTCAAATGATCAATAAGTCGCGTGAGATTATGAAACGAGATAACCGTATGACGTAGGTTGCTGAAAATTAATCTATGTATGATTAATTTATGTGGCGATGGAGGAAGGGTGAGAAAGGGGAAGGGAGGAGGGGAGGGAAGGGTAAAAAGAGGATGTGATGCGTCAGAAGGTGACGTCATGTAGTGCCTTTATACTATACTACTATACATGTTAGTATAGTAGTGCATTTATCGCATGCTGCTATACATGTTAGTATAGTAGTGCCTCTATAATTATTACATATTCTATTATACATGTTAGGTGTAGTAGTATATACAGAAAAAGTTTTAGAGACGTGAAGTTAACTTGAAAAGTACAGTCAAGTTAAGCCTTAGTCCAAGTTAAGTTTTAAGAGTGGTCCCAGGAAAAGTTGAGAATTAGAATTTTGTAGACATCTTAGGCTAAAAGTGGACGGCTCTGGGACAGAGAAACGTCTATTCTGACCATTGTAAAGCTCCTCTATGGAGAATGTTCAGTTCCAACTGTAGTGAAGAAGCGGGGCCTTTACGTTACGCATGCATATCAATTTAAAATTCTCTCTTCATTTTTTCAGACGGTTTTACGAATATCATATGGACAATTTGTCGTTATTAGTGATATGCGGTTACTTATAACTCAATTGTCGTAAAAAGGGCAAGACAAAAATCGATATTATTCCGTGCGTGTCTTTTAAGGTTAAATACGCATAGCAGTGAGGTACACAGGCTCACAGAAATGATATGCACCTTTAGTCAACGGGACGACGAGGTCTATTTTAAAACTGTATGGTGTAAGACGGTGCAGCTCACATGAAAAGAAAAGACCCCGCGGTTTCAGGCTGTTCTCGATGTCCTTTAGTTTTGTTTTATGCACTACTCGATTTGTGATCATTCTAGATTTTTAGGTCCACGTATTAGCTGCATTTGATCTTGACTCTAGACACATTATACAAGTTCGACGCATGCGGAGGACCATCTGTAGTTTCTACTCAAAGTAAAATGGTTTTTAGTTCAAAGGAGAGAATTTTACTGTACATTTCTATCTACAGGCCGTCGATAATCCGTCGGATACAAGGCGCTCTATGCCCCATGTAGAGCATCACGAAATGTTGTGACGGACGTGACAGTGTTGTGACGCACGTGGCAATTTTGTGACGCACCTGGCAATTTTGTGACACACATCAATGCTGTGACGCACGTGGCAATGCTGTGACGCACATGGCAATGCTGTGGCGGACGTGGCGATACTTCCAACAAATTCTTTCGCGGTTATTTTGATTATTGCTGTTCATATTTGTACTCTGTGAGTGCCGTGCAGGTTACAGATATTTTGTAACATGTGATTGTTTCGTAGAGAAGGAAAACGGTCATTGTGTTAGAGGAAACGGTCTGAATTTACAATTAGTCATTATGTGTAAGCTTAAAAGAGTTGGTAATCAGGTAAAACGACCATCTTAAAGGGCAAGAAAATACCCCAGTCTGACTTTTTCTCCCCCTCATCAATTGAACCATTTCAAACAATTGAAACGATTGGAGCAATGGAGTCAATTAATACGACTGAAACGATAGCAGCAATTGAGTCAATTGATACAATTGAATCAATTCAAACGATTAAAACGATTGGCATGATTGAAGGAATTTAAACAATTTGCCACGTCACGTGTTACATCATTTAAAGATTTGACATATGAATTTCTCATGCTAATACAATCGACAGTTTTACATACAGCTACTTTAGGCCTGAATAAGTTCTATGAATTCTAGGGCTTCCTACAGCGCTGTAAGACAAACGGATCCATCGCTAAATTTATAAAATACCTAATGAAAATACTTGGGGGGGCCAAAATTATTGATAAAATAAACACGCTCTGGCGAAATAGTTAGGCTTGAACGATAGTTCCATGAGCAGCAGTACTTGAAAAATTATGCTTTACGACTCAATGAAGCACGCTCCCCTCGTGTTGCATCGCTTATTGCTTTCGATATTTGATTAGCTGTGAACTACAACGTGCAGAAATGTTGATTTTTGTGTCGAAGGGAGACTTCCTTAGCGGTCTAGATTTAGTTGAATATTGAAAATGTATTTTCGGGCTGCTGTGGACTGACATCTTTCTAGTGATTTAATGGATGAATTGAAAAAATGTAGTGGTTTTTCGAAGTTGCTCACGAAACGTCACCCAGAGGTTGTGCTTGAAAACGAAAGCCCAAAATCCGTAGAGTTTCAAGCACGTTTTCTATGGAGGAATGCCTAACTCCAATAAAACAAGAGTGGCCAAAAATTGTCCTGTTTGTTTTCACATGAATAAAATTGTTTCATAATTGCTTCGGATACTGAGGAATTTGTGATCTAAGTAATTGCTTACAGCTTATTCAGATTTACTGAATAGCTTCAACGATACCACCAGCATTGAAAGGTAAAAAACGCTAACACACGAGAAACGCCACTTTCAACATTGTATGTAGTAGATACCAGAAACTGCAGAGGCATTGAGGGAACACCTCTCTGGAATATTAGCTCATCTCCTCAGAATGCTGAAATACAGATAGTTTGAGACAAATTAAAATATTGTATTATAGACGCACCAGTTTTTACTTCTAACATTAAATTCTATCGAACCCTCGTTCAGGAACCCAGAAACGTTCAATTTTCTCTTTCATTATGAGCATGGAGGAGCATGGAATAACTATCAGTTGTGCTGAAAATTGAATAATTTTAAAAATTCGGGTTTGACTTAGCGTCTGTTCCTGGCCCTGCAGCTGGGTAACGCTCTACAGTCATTGTACAACTCACACCTGTTCAAATCTTATTTAGTAAAGTATCTATCTATACATGCACATAGAAATTCAAGAGTTTGAACATAAATTTTAAGTGCAGCATTTGGCAAAAATTCGTCGATTCAGGATTTGAAAACAATAATGGTCCGTAGCCAAGTTTTGGGCGTTAGAATTTGGGGTTCTAATTTGGGGTTCCTGGGGATAGGTTTCATGATGCAGCTCGGCCAGGAAGAGGGTTACTTTCGAAGATAATTTATCCATAATTCTCAGCGTCTGAATCGGGGAGCTTAACAGGACTTTGAATTCATCTCCATCTGCGTGTGAAAAATGTGCGAGTTTTTTTCATTTTTTATGAGGTAGCTGGATGTCAGAGGGTAACAATTCAGATGAGATGTCAGAGACTAAGTCTATAATTTCGACAGTGAGGAGGCCAAAAGGTCTCCTGTCTTGAACAACAGCGCTGTTCTGTGGTTGTGGGCGATTTACGTGAATACCTCGGATATTATTTCTCTAGGATGCAAAGGCACACTCGAGTTCCGCATTGGGGGAGAGAGGGAGGGAAGGGGGGGGCTTAATGTTTTTTAATGAAAGCCTAACGAGGACGGAATGTAGTGTCACAGAATATTACGCGTCATTCTTTCAGAGAAGTATCATATGGGCAGAATAGGTTAAGAATGTGCTAGTTTGTCAGCGACTTAAATTCTTATAATGAGGGCATCAATAAACGGATCGGTCGAGAGAGTATATTGGATTAAATAATATAAGTTACTCTCCCGGCAGCATCGTGGGAATGTGAAAGATCACTACAGTACACACTTAATACAGCTTTGGCTCGCTTCGACTAGCGACAAAGTAATGTGTTTTGCGTGCTTAGAGAGTCACATAATTAGAGTAGCGCTGCAAGCATTGCACTTGCATGTGTACGCATTTTTGTCTTCACACAAAATAGAACTTGGCGGCTCCTGACCAGGAGGCCAGGAAGCAATACACGTGCCTCATGTTTTCGCTGAAATTCCTCTGACTCTGTCGACTGTAAGATACAAAATTAATTACAACATGCCAACGTGGGTGCATCGTAATGGCCAATAACAAGAAGTGTTTTGAGTCAATGTGTAACTAACAGCTTAAGTAATTAGAGGCAAACCTTCTCGAAAGTTCGAGCATTCTGTTAGAGCCTAGGTTGAAACGCAGTATAACTTTGATCTGACGGTCATCATTACGATACTTTCCTTAACTTGTTTTGTCATGAAGACTCATATAGTGAAGACATCCCAAATGTAACAGGACAGTTCACTAAATGAAATGTTTTAAAATCAGGGAGCCGAACGTTGCTTCGCCTCATTTAAAAGGAAACTTAAGTCTTTTACCTTAATTACATCACTCATGTGTTACAGGGCATTGAAAACCCAACGATGAAGTGTATGTTAAGTGCGTTGGAATTAATATGTAGAGTTTCTTATTCTTTTTTCTTATGATCTGACTTTTAGGCAAGCGCGCTGTTTTCATAACGTTTACAGATGCTGTAATGAAATAGAATGGTACAGGGTGTCCTGCACCATTCTGCAGTTCCACTGGCCAAAAGACTCCATGCAATCTACATTGAAATCTTGTCTTTTTTGTTGGGGATCCAGAAATTGTTGATTCTGGCAAAATGACATCATGTAATCCACATTCAAAGCCTTTTGTGGAAGTTCTTTACTGCACCGCAGTCTCTCAGTAACCAGTTGCTCTCTTCAGTACTAGAGGCTTTGCCAGAGTTATTTAAATTTCTGCTGAGTGGTTCTTATTTTACTGCCTGCGCAGCGACTAGCTAACAAATTCGCCCTAATTACCCCATTAGCTAAAGTTCAGCTGCGCACTGAGAGGTGGATTGCCTGACGCCTGCACAATGCATCACACTACGCATATTCATGCAAGACCATAACAGTTCATTTATCGTTTTAAAGCGTAAGAACTTTGGTTAATAAACATTCTGTATCCCAATTTTTATGCGGAAATTGCTTTCTCTGCATGTATTATGGTTTTTCTTTTCGACACCTTACAGCTCATTGTTCGAGCCGTTAGAATATCTCGACACACCTAGATTCAGTCTGGTGTTATTGACTAATGTTTCATTTTATCTGCTATAGTAAATAAACTTGACGAAGTGTCCAATTTGCTCATGAAAAACAATTGCTGTGAAGATAACTTACTTTATACAATCCATTTGTAACGAGCTCTTGCCCGTTAAATATCTTTTTATGAGTACATTGTATTCAGAAGCATTTTTCCTCTATTGACATTAGCATTATCCTCAAACTGCTACGGCAACTGAACAAAGCCCCGTGATGTTCTTGTAACTCTAATATTAATTAGCATCTTGTGTCTATAATCACGCTCTGTAAATCACTCGCCTAATCCGCAGCCGTGCCCAACGTAAGCCCTAAGGTCTGACGTGTCTCTCGCCTCACCTGACCACCACCACTCGACCCCAGCGCTCGAGCTTCAACACCTGTTGGCAGGAGGTGGCAGGGTGCCAGTGTTCTCTCCCTCGCCGTCAGATCAAAGAGCGGCGTGGGAGTGTAGCTCTACCAGCCAATCCTGATCATATTCGTATTTATAGGTTCCCTTGCGGGCTAGTCTCTTATGTCTGTCGCTACCGGTTCGTTCGGATTGTACACACAGACAGGCGGGTATTGAAGAATTTGCATGTAAGTTTGCCGCCAGCTTTGGGAGAACGATGCAGATTAGATTTTCGTTTGCCGAGAGGTTGTGTTAAAAAAACGAGTTATATGCCGTCAAATTCCTGGGACAATTTCCAACTCAAGTTAGTATGTACTGAAAAAATCTGTACTACCTGATCGACGAAAAACTGCGACTTGAAGTTGCTCAGATACAGTTTCTGATTCGCTAAAACATATGGGTGCCGGCGCACGGTTGACTCCATTTAAAAAACTACCCTGACATGCAGAGCTCGCTTGAATTCCTTCAGTTTTTACGGAGCGGTCCAAAGCGCGAGACAGAACAGAAGGCGTCAGTCTCGCAGCTTGAGTTGTGCGTCTTTTGTTGCCTCGAGCTGACTGGCTTCTTATTTTAGTGACGCTCGCTGTATCGATGACACACAAGTGCGGCATCGACGGGACCCTTGTGACACATCCTCAGAAAATACTTGTGTCAACATTCGGGGGCAGCCCGCTCAACGCTCGTCGAATCGATAAATTAAAAATAATATCTTTGACATCATCCTGCGGAGCTTTGCCAGGGCGCCGGCGTGTGACAGACACTGGTAAACCAGTTGTGAGTTGGGTAAGCATAGCAAAAGAAGAGCTATTGAAGGAAAGGCATTGAACTTTTTACACAAGTGATGCATTTCGACATGAACGAAAGGCTCCCTTGGACAGGATGACCACGATCTATGCTCAAATTGGGAGTTTTCAGTCTTCAAGCATATAAGAAATTTGTAAGCCTGTAATGGCAATGCAATCCAAATGAATTGTGTGAGTGAAAGAAAATTAAATAACACAAAAATAGTCTCAAAAAATTTGCTCCTTGCATTTTTGATCATGACTGCAAGACATTGATTTCTAAAAAACGCTATTTCAGGTTCAACCAAGGTACATTTTCAGGAATTCGAATCTGTCCAGACCTGCAAACGTAATTACGAATAAAGTCATCATTCAATCCTCCGGTCCCGAGTCTCAAAGTCCTAGATTGTGTCAACTCCGACCCTTCCAAGCGAGGCCCTGAGGAGCCCTGACTCAGACTGCGAGCCAAGGAATTTATGGCACTCGTATTCGTTTAAATATTACTCGTATTTAGACCTCACTCTAGTCGTAGAAGCACTAGTGGCAACATAGCTTACTAGTGCAGCGCAATAAAGCCGCATCGCTCCGAAGGTCAGGGACCACACACTCAGGTTCCTACTAAACAACTTTTGAGCAGCGCTGTATCGCACAAGTATTTCAAATGATCTGATTATGACCGCCGTTCGGTGCTAGACGTTCTATTTCTTTACTCGCTAAATCTTCCTTCTGCTTTTCCTTCGTGCCCTTGGTTTCGCTTCTGACGTAGGAGTATCATACGCTGTGCATTATTAGGCTGAGGTTCAGACACTTGGGCTGATGCATGATCCAGAGAACTTTGTGCCAGCGCTGCATGTCAATGGAGCATTTATCATCGTTGAGCAAGAAATGTTTTACATTCTTCACTAAATAATATAAATTACTTGTCTGAGCTGAACATTATTTTTGCGGTATGGCAAGCTCTATACATCTGTGATTTCACATCTGCTAAAACCCATAGACTTGTTCTGGCCAAGACATAAATCAAACGTAAAAACCTTTATGAGAATCAACTCTTTTTGAAACTTGAATGTTTCCATTCCTGTAGACCAAACGTTTTTGTTTTTTAATTTTAAATGTTTCACATCCTGCAGACCAGACGTTTTTTCATCGTGTTTCAAGCTTGAACATTTCTCCTCCTGCAGTTCAAACGTTTTTGCTTGTCTTTTAACCTTAAACGTTTCACCTCCTGCAGACCAGACATTCTCAGTTGTTTTCTAATCTTAAGCGTTTCCCCTCCTGCAGACCAGACATTCTCAATTGTTCTCTAATCTTAAACGTTTCACCTCCTGCAGACCAGACATTTTTAATTATTTTCTAATCTTAAGCGTTTCACCTCCTGCAGACCGGACATTCTCAATTGTTTTCTAATCTTAGACGTTTCACCTCCCGCAGACCAGACGTCCTGTCCATCGTTCCGATCGCGCCCCACCTGCGCGGGTCACAGGTCTACAGGATGGTACAGGAAGAGGGGGGTGTTGCCCCCGTGGGGACAGCCCCCCAGTGGCCACCCCCACCTGCGTCCAAGCTCGGCTCCCACAACTTCATGGCCAAGTGTGCCCGCAGCGGAGGTTAGTGCTACATTAAATTTCTTACCTCGTTTTAAGTTTAATCTATGTAGCTTAGGGTCGAATAACTTTTGCGAGGTTCGTGATTTCTACCTGGGGTTCTCTATGAAATCTAACCTATAATCCGAACCACCAGAAGGATATAGAATAATAAACTTTAATTTGCAAGATGAGCTTGAAGGATTTCTGTTAATGCGAGTATGGAGATTTGTGGATTCTCGAACGACACGGAAAAGTTATCGATATTTCCCTGCGCGAGAGATTTTCTTCCAACAACGGGAGGAAAGAACTCCTCCTGCTGGTGCGCGTCGGTACTGCAGGGTGCGGAGTGATAAGTAGGTAAAAGAAAGGAAGAGTATTGCATCAGCAAGGGGGAAAAGAGAGCTAACATAAGTGGGGACATTTTTCCTACTTGTAACTTTGCAAAATCTGCACAACCGTAAAATCTGTAACCTTGTAAGACCCATATATAAGTACAATTTGTAGATCCACAAATTTCTACAATTTGTAAATCCGTGAAATCTTCAAATCTGTGCATCCGTGCACGACGACTTCATTATCAGCACAGAAATAAAAATAAAATAAAAAGCCTAAATTTACAAAACAAAAAGCTTAAATTTACGAGGTAGGGATTAAAGTTAAGTAGAATACTCCTTTCTGAAGTATTTACTACGAACACACCAGCGACTGAATGCGCATTCAGCCTTCGCGCCATTATTGAACTGAGTACTGGAAGTCCTATTGCTGACCAGTGCGAATGAATTTCTTATCCGTATTTTATTCTGAGAGTCCAACAAGGGGAGAATAGAATGCGGATTTATATATGAAATAACACATTCTACCACAAAAAGTGGTATGGTCGCAGCATCTGACGAGGTGGTTGCTGCGTTGAAGAGGGCACAGCACAGGTCCGGTCACGCGCCGAGGCCTCGGCCGACTTAATCTCATAGAGAAGCGCACGAAAGCTAAGCTGGATCACGGTCACGTGCATCCATTCTTCGTGAACTGCCCGACGACTTCCATAAGATGCATGGCCACGTAAACAAAAGTATGAATGTTGATGAAACGAAATTAGGGATTTTATTTAACATTGCTTACTAACTTCCACGCCAGCTTTCACCAAGGGACCTATTTCTGATAATTTTTGAAAAGAAGTATGACGGAAATCTTTCAGTGGAGAGAAAGAACGTTTATGGATTGTGTTTTAATACAAATTTTACGAGAAAAATGTTGTTGTTAAACGAAAAGTTGTGATTGACCCTTTGCTTTAGCGACGCTCGTGTTCACATCATGAACGCAGATTCGGCAAGTCTCGCGCTCTGAGAGGAATATAAATAATTTCGAGAGCAGCTACATGTCTCTATGTTGCTCTGCAAGGTCGGTGGCCAAGGTAACTGCTATTTTTACTCCAGCGTAGGCTTCTCTTCTCTGCGGTAACTCGAAGAACTTCATGTTTGGCTTGTGTGCATTGCCCAACTGCCTTCTTCCTGCCTCTCAATCTCATGTTTTCCACTCAACATAAAATGAAGAAATGAATTCATAACTAACTCTTACAATGAAACCTGTGAGAGATTCAGTTCAATAAATTCATATATACCGCAAAAGACAAGAAAATACAGCGGCTATGAACTCAGATGTATATCCTTAATGCCTTCATTCAACCAATCTGAAAATATTCAATCAAGGAGTTCGCCCACTATCTCTCTTATTATCGACGCTAACAATGAACTTCCATGCTGCAGAGAATATTTTCCCTCATCACACGTGATGAAGAGAAGCACTCAGCACGCACAACGTGCGAGGATGTTGCCTTTTCGTTCTACCTTTTAAACTTCTGAGGGCCGTGCTTCTCGACCATGACTCTGTAAACATATCGCCTGTGCACTGCATGCTCTGCGCTGTAGGTCTCTAAACAGCCCTGCCTTGGGACCCTGATATCATGCCCTCAACTTCTATGATTTTGGCACCTTGATATTATGCCCGCAACTTTTTTGACTTTGGCACCTTGATATCATGCCCTTAACTTTCGTGACTTTGGCACCTTGATATCATGCCCTTAACTTTCGTGACTTTGGCACCTTGATATCATGCCCTCAACTTCTGTGACTTTGGCACCTTGATATCATGCCCGTAACTTTCGTGACTTTGGGACCTCGATATCATGCCCTCAACTTTTTTTACTTTGGGACACTGATGTCGTGAACCCTGTCTTACTTTCCGTTATTTGAAGCCTTGTCTCTCTGATATCATACACCCCACCGCATCGTCTAATTTTTTCAGCCATCATAACTTTGATATGACGCACACCTCGTTCTGCGGGCGAACTAACCTTCAGTTGATCACTTATGGAAAAGATGTGAATGGCGGCAAGCTCAAATGCCCTTTTTAAATTATGAAGTAGCCCTACCCAATAATTGAAATAAATTTTATCTGTTCTTTGGCTTTTGTCGTTCACAATAATTTCATCGAGGCAATCAACGTAACACCCAAGATCGAAACCGATTTTTTAGACAATGCCGTTGCCCATGACTTTGGAAGGACTAATGTCTGTTATCCGGCCACTCGTTGTGTTCCTAAGGCTTATGGTCAATTTACTGTATTTGAAAAGTATTTTTGAAAAGTAAATTCTGAAGCTTCCGCCCCTTTGTTTATTTTATTTTAAGTTTCAAGTTACGCACTAACAGAGTGCAGTTAGAAGGGGACATGGAATCCATGTACAAGTTACTTTCAAACAAACTTCGATGTAGCGTTTGTATTAGACGGGAAAGCATCTGATCGATATAACCAAAGAATCTAGATTTATGTATCAAAAAAAATATTACATTTGGAAAAAAATGAAACTACGTAGTTTGTACCGATAAATGTGCGTAGCTCCGCCTGTGGTGACAACGTCCCTATCATGCCACAGGTTGGACAGGCTGAATGGAATGAAACGTCCCTATCATGCCACAGGTTAGACAAACTCAACGGAGTGAAACGTCCCTATCATGCCACAGGCTGGACAAACTCAACAGAGCACTCGCAAGGGGCTCTTATGGGGGCGCGCACGAGCAGCATCGTTTCTGCGCTGGTGCCGTTTTGACTTCGAGTTGGCGGCTTGAGAATCAGCAGCACAACGAAAACGCTAAGAAGATGAGCGATGACGTGGCCGTGATGACACTTAGGCCGAGTACTCGGAGCTCACGTCAACATCAAAAGGGAGTCAGGCAGTGAGAATGTGGTCTAATAATAATCGTTTACTGTCATACATCAGGCATGAAGCAAAGCAATCAGGCAGATGTGTCACACATCAAACGTGCAGCCAAATAATCATGCGGTGGGTGTCAAATACCAAACCTGCACCCAAACAGTCATACAAATGTGCGCCCTAATAACCAGACGAAGAAACCACTTGGCTCTGATTATGGAAGAACTAAAAATCAAACAAACCGTTGGTAAACATACATGGAGGCAGGTTACAACGACTGTGCAACCTCATCAGGAAAACGCATGACGTAATGTACTGCTCTATTTCCATGATCTGCACATCTATGGAGTGCCTATTTAGCACTTAAATTAATCTGAAATATTCATTTGGAAGGACTTGTTTTGGCTATTTATTTGTAGGGTAAGAAAGTTGAAAATATCCGTATCATTTCATTATTGACGCTTTTACCAAACAGTTACTGGGTAATTGGGTAAACAATACATGCTAGGGATACCCAATTACCCAGTAACTGTTTGGTAAAAACGTCAATTAACCGTTTACATTCCTCTGAAGAAGCACCGACCTCCAGAGAGACTTCGTCAGTCGCTCATCTCTAATACCTACAGACGATTGCAATTGGATATTTTCTACTTCCAATTAGGAGACAAAGGCAGCAAAAAATTAAATATAATGCAGCAGTACAATCTTCATAACAATATACAGCAACTGAACGTGAGAACGTGATACGAAAGCGACCAGCGGCCAGCAACCATTCAGTGAATAACTTGTATCGAAAGGTAGGGCTAGAGAGGCTGGAAACCTAGAGTATCTCTGCTAGCTGCCTTCCCAGCACCAGTGAAATACAGGCTTGAGATGCTCCATTACAGAAGATCCAGGCTCGAGATGCTCCATTACAGCAGATCCAGGCTCGAGATGCTCCATTATAGCAGATCCAGGCTCGAGATGCTCCATTATTACAGATCCAGGCTCGAGATGCTCCATTATAGCAGGTCCAGGCTCGACATGCTCAACTACGCCAGAGATGCTGAGTGCCTCATTGTGAGCTAGCAATTCAAGGAGCCTCGTAAGGGTGAGGATTTAGCGCGAGTTAAGGCCATTAATGTTCCCTAGTTAATTCTAGAGGAAAACTACGTGTTAAGGCTGCTAAATGAGTATTCGGTCCGAAATTACTTTCCACCTGTTATAAATCGGCATAGTGTAAATTGTGAGGTACTGCACCATTTACATTTTTTAACCGTCTCTCTGAACGCCAGAGAAAAAGTAAGGTTAATAGTTCAAGAGGGTTTTATAATTTTTTAAAGAGTGGAGTGGGGGCTTGTTAGCTCCATGCAGGGTTTTCGAAAACAGATGGTACAAACTTTGACAGCAAGTATAAAATGTCAAAAGAATTAATTTTTCAAGAGAAGTGAGATTTAAACTTTCATCGATTTCGAGACATCGAATCTCAAAGTGTAATTGGGTCTAACTACGGTGGGGGCAGTCCCGAGATTCATAGGTGATGGAAGCTCATTTGATTACATGAACTTTAGTACCGAAGTTGAATTACAGTAAGTGTTCAAAAAGTTCACACAGTACATCATCATAAGTCTGATGGTTGTTCAGAAGCGATTCTCAGACACTATAAAACAGTAGTGGATCATCGTTCCACGAATGAAGATTTACCTTCTAACAAAATCCTTCCAATCCTTCCAACAAGATCCATTTCTATCTTCACTGAGGTTTCATAAATTAAACTCTTCATGTGGTCCCAGAGGTACACGTCCATAGGTGTCAAATCTGGAGACTCAAAGCATCAAAGTGCTCTATTGATCTATTGAGAAAAGTACTGTCTAAATATTGTCGCACATTCCCTGAGGGATCTCCTAGAGCTACAAGCTTTACGTTCCGATATCGCGAACCCGATGGATGTTTGGAGTCTTACTTATTCTTGAAAAGTCATGCATTCGAGTTTTTATATCTATTGTCAAAGTCTGCACCATTAATTTCGAAATACGCGAAGCAGATATTACTTTAATTTGTCGTTGTAATATCCCAAGGAACGGGAAATTTCAGTTCTGATAGTCGAGCATGCAACAGTGCATCACCTTGCATTCACACATCACCAAAGTCAATTCAAACGAGCACCGTAATGTCTCTCCCATGTCCACATAAAAATATCATCGCTGTTTTCAAGTGTGCATAAGTGCTTTTTCTGCAGTCATTTGAAAAAAAGGTCACAAGCACTTGGAGTTAATATGAGAAATTCATATTTGTATCTAAAGCGATGGGTGTGAAGATAATAGGAGACAGAAAGCGAAGCTTCATAATTTGTCAGTGTCACATCCAAATTTAAGGCGAGCGTTTTCAAGGCTTGGGGGCAGTGAAGTCAAGCTAGAAGAGTTGGGTCTAGGCACCACAAAATGAGCCAGAAGACTCGGATTTAGGAGCCGCAAAATGAGCCAGAAGACTCGGATTTAGGAGCCATAAAATGAGCCCGAGGACTCGGATCTAGGCACCACAAAATGAGCCGGAGGACTCGGCTCTAGGCACCACAAAACGCAGTAACTGCAGCTGCAATAACACGAGCTGGGGTGGCGTGAGCCCGACACTGACGAATGATGAGCAGAACATGCGCTGACAGCTCTCGAAATGCTGCTCTCTCTGACATTTCTCCTCGAAATTATTTACTGAATAATGAACTCTGCATGGAGAAAACACTTGCGAGAGTATTTAGCGGGTTTCGTCATTCGAGGTTTTTTTTCGATGAAAGACTCATTACCCGTGAATATTTTTTTAACGGGTTGGCTGCGAGCTGCACAGTAATCATTAGTCTACCGCATTTTCTGACTATTTTATTCGGTAGTAATTCATTCATCGCCACGAGAAGAACGATTTCAACACTGGATATTATCACATAATTCCACAATTCTTGTTCTTTTTGCTTACTAGTAATTGTTTATTCATTGAAATAATTTTTTTAGCTCTAAAAAGTATCAAACTTGAATTTAATAGGATTCATTTCTGTCCGTTTCTTACAGCCGATATTATGAATAGCTTTCGTAATTTCTCAGCTTTGCTAAAACAACTGCTAAAATGCTTGATATTGAGCCAAAACTTAATATGTTGACTCATTGTTTTCATTGTTGTTCATTGTTTTCATTGTTTTCATTGTTGTTCATTGTTTTCATTATTTTTAGCATTTCCATCGCGCTACGAACTCAGATATAACCTTGGAAGACACAAACTATGTGTCTTTAAAGGCTATGGAAAATTTCTGTGTAATATTTTTGGTGGTCACTATAAATACACTATCATAGTACCAGTATGCCAACATTTTTAATTGTTTTGAAATTAAAATGAGACATTATTTCCTTGTAAAATCATCGACGGTGAAGGTGAAATCAAACTATGCGAGCCAGATGCTGGGCTATCATGAAGAGATATATTAGGAATGCATATATTATTATTAATTTCCGCTACAATAATTCTCATCGTACACTACTAACTTGGTGTAGCATTGTTTTCAAGTATAAGGCTTTTGAGATTTTTTATTTTTCTAGCAGAGACTGAATTAAGAAAGTTGGAATAGAAAAAAAATCGTTGCGAGAGAGGTTTGAGATGTGGTGTGACCGTCGGACTTGTAAAGATTTGCCAAGAAGATCAGACATGTTACGCATAAACGGCCGCTCAATTCTTGCCGCATGAGCAGGCATGTTGTCATGGGTAAGTTAATGTTCGTGAGCGTTTCAAAAAAGTTGCAATGTCCATGGATTCTAGATGCAATGATTTCATTCATTGGTTTGATATTTTGCAAAACCGATATGAAATAGACTGTTTGAGTTGAAGAAAATTGAGTTAGACACATAATGCTAGCAAAATATTTTTTTAGTGGATGTACGGGGTAACGTAACCTTTAACAATTTTCACACTGCTCTTGAAATGTATTCTTTTCTCTCTATATAAGATCATAGATATCAATTTGTGTCACTATGTACTATACAGAAGTAACTACGATTTTATTTGAATGAAATCCCACGATACATAACGAACACTTGTTAACGTGCTAGCGGATTTAACTTTTTAGCGTAATCTGAGCTGCATAGTACCCTAGACTGTCAAATGTTACTCGCATATTACTGTCAGGGGTTCATCTATCATAATGCGTGCCGAATACGCAATATGAAATTCAAAATTTCTCTTCTCAATAGAATAGGATTTAATTTTAATAGAAAACTTAATAGAATAAAAACTATTGTTATCGTAGAGTTCACATGCTGGAGGAAAATGAAAATTATCAATCCTCACTAATAATAAAGCCTCAAATATGTCGTATATCCTGGAACGTAGGATTGAGTGGCAGAAAAACGTGAAGGAAGACCATGTAAATAATGAGGTTCCTAAAAGCTAGAGCAATTTGGGCCTACTAGCAATAATAAACCTCGCTAGTCATCGTGTCGACATGCGCCAGGATTTCCTGGTGCGAGAGCCAAATCTGTGGCGTGCCCAAAATCGTTTCATTTACTCACTTTCTCATCATCAGCCCTGTGAACCTTGTCAACGCTTTTAATTATGAGCCATCGCCTGCCACTCTTTTGATGATACTCAGAAAGCAGCTAAACTTGTCGGTGGCATCATTGACGTGAGTTTCGCTAGGTCACTTCTCGATCAGTCATTTTTTTTAAGCTTTCTCTAAGATACTCTTCAGTGAGTAACTTTTTCAATCATCGTGGGAACTTGTTTGGGTGAGCATTTGTTGCACATTCATATAATACAAGAGGATAAAATGGAATTTCAGTTACTTCAAATGCGTTGTTAGTCATTCCAACTCGTTGGCTGAACATTTCTCATCCCACCACGCTTCACACGTTAAGGAGGCGGGCCTGCAATGCTGCTGGTCAAGAAGTCGGCTTAATCGCACTCATGTGGCGGGATAGCAACTTCATATTTACCAACTGTAAGTCAAGAATTAGCATTATTTATTCTGCTTCACGTAGATCAACGCTTGGATACTTTTCACTGTAATCTGTTCAATCAGTGATTTTGAGTGATCTCAGATCTGTTCAATCTGTTCGGGCTGTTTCAATTTCTCAGATCTGTTCAATCTGCTTCAATCTGTTCCATCAGTGATTTTCAGTGATCTCAGAAATCAACATTGACAAAGCTTTGCAGTAAGAACAAATAAAAACAGCAGCCGTGTCTATACAGAATGAGATTTTAGATGCATGGTTTTATGTGTCTTGCTCAAAAACTTCTTATAAATAAGCTGATTTATTTTGAGCTCTGCTCTCCAACTTAAACCGCACAAGTACCACAGCATTCTTTTTCGCAGGAGTCAGTAGACGTTGGTGCAAACCGTTCAACCCATAGTTTTTCATAATTTCTTGAAGAAGTACCCCGTAAGAGATGAAAGATTTAGTGAGCATACAACAATAATAATCAGAGCGGCGTCCCAACGATTCATTTTTTAAAGATGCACGCCAGTTTCGCCGGCAAAAGTCGATTCAAAGCCGCACTTTATTAGACGTTTAGTCGACTAACTCTGGGCAGCTGCGCCATCGACTTGGCATGAAACGTTACCGCGGTAACTTGGCCATAAGATTTCAGTTCGAATCGAGGTAACAGAGAAATGCAGGCTTTTATTCTTCTACGAATCCGGCGAATTTGGGGCACGGCAACTCTTTCTCAGGTCATGGAAGAGACGAGTCAGACTATCGAAATGTGGCATTTGCCAGTCAAATTTTATCTAACTGGCGGGAAAAGACGATGGCTTAATTTAAAATATACCGTAGAGTACTACCTTCGCAGAAATTGTTATTTCTGAAGTTTCTTCATTCTGTACTTTACAAAGTGGCTTGTTGCGTGAATATAAATTTTATGACATTAAAGTTGCTCTGAACAGAAATAAATTCTCCTATTTTTGCACTACAGCTTTCAGGAAGTTAGGAAACGTGAGGTGGACGTGTTATTTTTTATATTTGCTCAGTACTTTCTGTCGTTTAGGGTTAAATTAGTGTTCCTTATACTGAATATTGCTTCAATTTTCATGGACTAAAAACATTATTCAGTGACCTCTAAACATAAGTTTCTCATTCGCCCTTGGATGAGCCCACCCTATGTGTTAAGCTGCACTGCAGTGTATTCGCTCGATATGTAGAGTTGAAAAACACGTTTTTTTAACTGCGGTAGCAGCCAGAGACGCTCTTTTTGTCTCATCTTGCTATTAATTCACGTCCAAGGTGCAGTTTAAGAAACGTGTTGAGTTTTTCTTCCCTAGAGATCTTGTACAGATTGAGACGTATGAGGGAAATCTGTGTTTATTGTGATGAAGTTAAAGATTTTGGGAGATTTACAGTTGTGAGAGGACTTGAGTCCAGGGTCTCGTTATGCAGAGAGGAGGAAGAGCCCAGGACCGGGGGTTTTAAACCGACAACGTTTCTCATTGGGACGATTTTAATCGATACGATGTCTAATTGAAACAGAAATTTAGCTAGCGCGGAATCGAATTGGGAGATCTGTTATAGGAAATTCATGTTAAAACAATTAAATTGAAGAAATGAAATTCACGAAGCCGAATAGCGAACTCGTTTGCTTTTTGTAAGAAAAGCTGCTTCAGTGCACTCCCATACCTTCTTCCAATTAGTAGCGTTTCTCGTATCCGGTATTAGCAGTCGCGGAAAGAATTAGAAAGAGTTTGACTCGTGGGGTGGGAGAGATTAACATTAAACGACTAATATTCTATGAAGTATCAAACTCCAAAGCGGTCCTAAATTCCCTTTTGTCACGGTTTGCTGACGTTTCTTAGTAAATATTTTTCTCATAAAACTCGCGCCTTTGAAGAAGGCATTGTTCGCTCGACTTGCGAACCCTTTGCTCGCTCGGCGGATCATGTGATCATAAACAAGCGCCGTGCAGCTATAGAGGTCTGGCTATTGAATATCATAGGACTGAATGGGAGGTAAGGGATACAAAACAACCGAGCGCAAACTTCTTTTGTGGCCATACGAGCTAATGCTCAATTTCTAAGTGCCTGTTTTCGTGTTTTTGTACATGGCTTTTTAGGTTTATCTTGGCCTTGTCAGTGTTATTTTTCTCTGCATTTGAGGAAAAGAGAGCTGTAATTCAAAGAACATGCACCGCATTCTGTGACAAGTCGGGCCATACCCAGCAGCTCGGCTTCAGGTGCGCCAGCTGCTGATGGAGGCCCACAGAATGCGTCATGAGCCTAAATTAGGCGTCGGCATTCCTCGAATGCCGATGCCAACATCATTCCGCTCGTGCACCTCTAAATTAACAGTGAGCCGTGATGCGCTATTTCTGCAATTCTGTGCCTAGCAATCGAGTCTGAGAATGCTATGGTTCCCCTCAGCAGAAACAAGGCTCTAATCTTCGATAGGTTCAAACTAGTTTATTTCTACAGCGCCGAGAAGCTTTTTCTGTGTACCTGCTGTGGAACACATGCCGTCTGGTAAAGCCTGATCGTGGCTGGCTAACTCTTTTTAAACTCTTCGACTTGGGAACAAATTCATTGCACGCTATTTTTGCTTTCACCTGAGTTCTAACGTACCCATTTCAAAATCAGTTCTCCATTCTGAAGTTGCTCTAGTCACGTATTTATATAACTCAGTAATTATTTTTACATTTGTAAGTTGTTGAATACGCGATTGTTCGCTATGCACTGATCAAAACCGCAAAAAGACGTGAAAACCTGATCGCGCTTCATTCAATAAGTATTTTCAAGAGATTGCCCTTAAAAGGTTACTTCACATATTCAGATATGTGAACTTGTTAACAATGATGAAAATAACGAAATTCTTCAAATAAACGAACATTTGAAAGGAGTCATCAAATATTTCCTCTCAGCGCTTCATTACAAGAGAGGAGCACTCACTCAAATTATCACATAAATTTACTTATTATTCTTTGTCATCATTTCACATGCTTTATGAATTACAGATAAAGTCTCCCAATGGGGAAACATAAAATTATGACTTTATAGCTATTGCCCTATTTTATCTATCAACTGAAGTGCGTGGATTAGTTCTTCTCATTTATGCATAGGTCAGTTTCGTCCAATTCGCTCTAGTAAAGAATTTTCTCCTCGTTTACTAGTTGTCGAGGCACTTTTTCTTGTATTATTTTGCTTTATTCGCTGCTTTGGCAACCCCACCGCGTCTGACTCACTAGCCTCCCTTGTTCATGAATCATCACCCGCTTTATGGGTGAGACTCACCAGCCACTGCGGGGGTTAGGCCCTTGAGTTCTGCACATATAAATAGTTTTTCAAACTGATTGGAAAATAAGCTATATTGTTCACTCATACAACTTAGTCTAAAGATTGAAAAATCATAATGGTGAGTGAAAAGAGACATCTTGAAACTATTTTAATTTGAACGATTCGAGCTTTAAATTCATTTTCAAGAAAGAATCTGAAATGATCATAAGAAATGTTCGCAAGAGAAATGTTTCTAATCATATTTGAATGATCGGTTTTGATGACCAGTGTGTTCAGCTTGGGACTAGACGCACAGTGTTCCCTCGCCTGGTGTTCAAGTGAGTCAAGAGAGGTAGCTCTCCAGCTGATAAAATGTACATAAATGCATAACATTACAAGCGAAGATTAAGGTGCGACTGAGGTGTCCCTGTAGTGCCCATAGGCTTATGAAGATTTCATTGAAGAGTGATTTTTGTTGCATTTATCATTGAATATTAAAGCAAACGCATTACTGAAGATTATAGATGTTCCAGTATTAGTTGTTGAAGAATTCGTAAAGCTTTGCATTTAGGATATTTAACTGAAGCAGACATGCATTCAATAATCTATTGTTCACAGTTGAAATTGCGACCCAAACATTTGGCGTATGGCTTGTTTTTTCAGCCGCTAACTATGACATAATTGCCGCCCGAACGTAAACTCATATCTGCGGCTGTGTTCACTGAACTAAAGACGTGGCTACCAGTTTATTGAACATTACGCTCATAGCTTTGGTTGTGCTTACTGAACTTATGATGTGGCTACCAGTTTATTAGTTTATTGAACATAAACGCATAACTGCGCCTGTGTTTGCTGAACTTATAGCGAGACTGGCGGCTCATTGAACATAAACTCATAACTGCGCCTGTGTTCGCTGAACTTGTAGCGAGACTGCCGGCTTATTGAACATAAACTCATAACTGCGCCTGTGTTCGCTGAACTTATAGCGAGACTGGCGGCTTATTGAACATAATCTCATAGCTCCAACTGGGTTCACTAAATGCTAAAGCAGATAACACGAACTTTTAAGTCGCCATTGTTGCCCAGTCAGGCGAAGAGTGCTGGGCGCAGTACTAGACTGGATACACTTCAAATCACTGTACATAAACTACTAAACGTTATTTAAAACTACCCTACATCATCGTGGCTTACATTTAACTTAGTCTAGATATCCTTTACTCTTTCCAAGCAATGCCAAAACTCAAGAAGATTTTCTATGCATCGCTGGAACGAGAAGGTTTTCCTTCATGTTAAATAAATAAGTTATGAATACATCGAAGTTCTGTTTCGTATCAGAAGCTGAGTTTATGACTTCACCTCATTTTGAGTCATTGTTAATCAGGGGAATTTTTGTATCTGATTCATGTAATGGATTTTGGTTTTTATTATTCAAAGTAAACTCGAGTCATCCTTGAGGACCTTATGTCCCAGACTTAGAGATGAAATTTTCCCTCATTGATCAGTATCTTTTTTTGTTAGTTATTCCTTTACATAAGCTAAATATATATTTATAACACATTGTTATTGTTCCACTTAAGTGCTTTCTGTTTGACAGATAACGTCCCAGGCTACGGAAATGCAGACTGTGAAGAATTTCATTACTGTGGTATTTTAGACAAATGTAATCGACCATTTCAGCACCTAAAATTCATCACCTTAGCGCGTTAGTTTTTATTTTGAACTGAGAGCATCGTCTACTTGAAACCCTGTCATTTTTATCGGTTGAGAGCATGTGCTTCACTGTGAGATGCTGCTGAAATTGTGGTCAGCCCAGCTACATCGACCAATATTTGACGTAACTAATAGTCATCAGTTCCAAAATATTCTGTGCCACCAATGCAGCTCCCAGATGCTAAACTATGCGTCCTTGGTTCCCCTTGAACTAATTTTTGGCTCCCGTCTCTTTCGTCTTCATGACACTGTCTTCATAAATCTTATCTCATGTATTTAGTTCTTCCCCAGAGACACTATACATTATTGCAACTGGCGATTTAGTACACTTTCGACTTCATGACCCAGTTGTTCTCCCGATACACCACTAACCCGAAGCTTTCTTATTTTGGTCTTACGACTTGAGACGATCATTTCCACTCACGCGGTATGATGCGACCCACATGACGATGCGCCAACTCACATGTTTCTTTCACTTCATCGCCGCCTGCGTCCCTCACCTACTGCACTAGGTAGCTACGTATACTCAACCATATTTTTTTAATGAAGAATAACTTCATGTAACATGCCTATTCAACTCATATGAAAATAAATAGTAAGTTGTAAAATGAGAAAAACATTTCGTTCGTAGTAAAAGTTGAGCTTCATGTATATCGTGTCTTTCACATTGATCTCGGAACCAACGTAGGATCTTAATTATTCGGTCTCCTAACACCATTAATATTCTTTTTTAAGAATAATAAGTATTATTAGCAAAAGTATTTGGTTTGTTTTTTAACCATGCCAATAAGTATTTATTATAATCAGTTTTACGTTTTTATTATTATTATTCCATTTATCTTTATTCATACTACTAAATTATTACTTTTATGGTCGAATCAAGTCCCGGACTTACCCGGAAGAATAATCGTTATATGCTGCATTAAGAGGGACAACCGCGTGCACAGTGTACCGTTTTGAAGGCAGGTCATCGAAGACGCAGTCATTGAGGAAGACACAAACTCAAACTTCTGAAGACGAATTCGGAGAAGAACTCACGGCTCCCAACCAACCCTCACGTTTTACTTTTTCCGTCCCCTGCTACGCCAAGCGTCCTACTAACCCGCCACTTGGCTCTGTCCTACTTGATGTCCCTCACGCGAGGCTGGGTGCCTCCCTCTCTGCCCCACGCAGCTGCTCGCCCTCTCACGAGGCTTTTGGTGCCCTTCTGCTTCTCTGCTTTCAGCTGCACGCTTGACTCGATGTATGATTGTAAGGGCTTGTCTTCAGTTAACCTTACCTGGGGCTGATCGACTTGTAGCGTAGTCAATTGGGAGCGCACTCATTTTTGATTGGGTTGTTTACGGTCACTGTCAGCATATGTGGACGCTGTGGTTCCAGCATTCACACGGCCACTTTCGGCTACTCTGACCGTGTGAATGCACCGCTGCCACCAGGGCACTGACCGTCAGTGAGTAAATATTAGACTAGCAGAACGCATTGGGCAATATAACCCATGTGTCCAAATGACCAAACTGGAATTAAAAAATGGTTATACCAACAAATAACTCATATTTTCATGGTAAGTAAAGGAATTGGAATGAGGGTAAAATGTTTGAACCACTTAGAATCAACTACATCGAAAGTGGCCATAGTGATTTGAAAATTTGAAACTAGTCATTTTAACCTAACCGCCCTTCGAGTCTCAATACCCATTGTGCCTGTTGCTGCCCAAGTTGTCAACCTAACGAGCGGCTGATTAACTCTCCTGCATTGCTGCCTACTCTGCTGGCGTTACTCACCCTCGGCCCACCGAGCAGTCGACTCACTAAGCCCACCAATTTAAAAGCACGCGCCCACCTTACCTGCTCCTCTCTTGCGGGTCCGTGACTGCTCCCTGCGGCGCCGCCCTGTCGGCCCATGCCAGTCAGTTTCCCTGACGCTGCAGCGTGAGGTGCAGCGCTGTGTTCCTGTAGGTGAACCGCTCGTGCCGCCTTCTTCAGGTGAAGTTCAGGTGATCTCTCGCCTCTGGTAAAGGTCTGAGGGCTCCCTGTAAGTAACCACAAGTGTAAACCTCAGGATTTTTCTCCACTGGAAACGACTGCAGGGTTAGAGTGTTTGGCTTTGCTGCCGCAAGTCCGGCTTAACGTAGCTTTTGAACGGCAGGTCAAGTACTCGCAAACGCTGTGCATCATCGGCGAGCTTGAAGAATTCTAATTTTTTTGTTTTAAAAAATATATAAACGATTTTTTTTAGTTGTAAGACAATTCAAGAACTCTTTGCTGCGTACAAAATACAGCGCATATATTTTAACATGATTCGTTCATCAAAGAACGCGTTGCTGGAGGCTGTGAAATACGTAACGATTTACTTTACAGTCCGCATTCTCATTGAACATTTGATAAAATCTGCATTTCGAGTCATTTACTTCTGCCCCGATGCAAAGAAGAAGCGTTATTGGTGCTAGCGGAATGGAGACGATGCATTGGTGAGAGAACGCACAGTTTTTGAAAGTGCGGGTAGAACATTGATAGGGAAATGAATAACTCTTTATGAATTGATCTAGGTCAACTGTATTTCCATAATGAAAGTTTTTCATCACAATACGTTGCTTTAAAAAAAGTCCATTTAACTGTGATGCCCATGTAATAACTCTTAACGTACTAAATTAAATAAGTTAAAATCGTCGTTGAAAGTTACCGCGCGTCAATTGCAAAATAACTTTCTGATTCTGTGAGAACAGAAATTAAAATAGGAAAAATGATTTTACTTCGTCCAGTTTGGAGACACGCTTGGAACAAAAACATTCATACCTCCCTCCTCTGTTTCCCATAATTAATGCTAGACAAGCTTGAAATTTTCCACGACCTTCATTGTTGGCTGCAATCCTGTATCCTGCACGGCGTATGCTGGATACGAAGAGGTCTTTTCCAGCTCCTGCTCCAAAATTACACCGGAGTTTGACCTCTACTCCACTCTGAAGGGAGGACCGTTCTGAACATACACTTCAAGTGCTAACATATTTTATGTTCGTCATACCATCCTTCTGAATCACATACGTTTTCTTTCATGAAAGTAATTAGACGCATTAATATTCATTCGAATGAAGGTACGTTAAATTAACATACGAATTTTAGAAATTCCTAATTGAAAGATGAGTAGAACTCTGGGTGCGATGAATAATTGAAAAAAATAATTTTAAGCACTCTCTTAAAACGAGCAAAACACCTGGAAAATACATAAGTCATTATTTGCGTAGTACTCTCATTTTTCATTTGTCTAAAACAGTGGTTATCATAATAAAAATTACCGTTTTTGTAAAATTTCATTCTTTACAATCAAATGTCTCCGCAGATAAATATACGTGTTATTTATCCACAGTATATTCATTACAGCACCTATACACAGCTATGCACCAGCGTTTCATCAATGCAACGCAGGAATCTAAAATTAAACAAAATCTCTCGAATGGATTCGTAGCGGGAAAACGTAGCCTGATAATGAAAGTAATCAAAAAAGCTTTGAGGAACATCTTGTTACCATCAAATTTTAATAAATTGCAGAGCCTTCGAGCGGATACGTCACTAATATTCAGAAGAAAAATCTAAAAAGAAAAGCACGAATTTAACGCAGAACAGTTCAATGCAATATCCTTGAAACATGAAAGAAAAATTAAGTTAGAAATCAAGCTTACTTTAATTAAAATGCTAAACAAGAATTTCAGGTGGTACCGAGCTGTCATGATCATTGAGAGACGGATTGTGCTATTGAATTAAAATGCTTTCCAGTGTCCTTAAAAGTTGTTGGTGGTGGGCGATGCTATAACTGAAAGCAATTTAGCTTCACCACCTAATGGTAATGTTAGAGATCATTCTGTAACAAAAACCATCTCACACTCGAAGCAAACTTCAAAGTAATAGCGTCGCTAACCACCACTGACTTTAAAGGACACTGGGAATTATTTTAATTCACCAGCACAGTCCGTCGCTCAGTGACCATGACAGCTCGACACCACTTCAAATACTTGTTTAGCTTTTAATGTAACAGATTGATTTCTAGGTCTATTCTTTTGTTGTATTTTAAGAATGTTGTATTGAACTGTTCTGTATTAAATTTGTGCTTTTCTTTTTGGAATTTGTTAGTGAAGATGAGTGACGTATGCGTTGGAAAGCTCTAGTTTTCTTTTTACAAATGTTATGGAAACAAGTTGTTTCTCATCAGCTTA
This sequence comes from Orchestia grillus, assembly GCA_014899125.1. Classification (NCBI taxonomy): domain Eukaryota; kingdom Metazoa; phylum Arthropoda; class Malacostraca; order Amphipoda; family Talitridae; genus Orchestia; species Orchestia grillus. The sequence goes on from VOMN01065415.1 coordinate 60,240, forward strand.
CAATAGCGAACAGCGTCCCATTTCTACCATTTTTGTAATCTATTGAGGCTGCCATGTGATTATTACCGAATATTTATTCACTGCCTCCATTAATTTGTTTCTCCGATGATCAATTCGTGTTGTTATTTATCCTTGATGTAAACTGTCCTATTTTCCTATAAATAGAACTAATATCTTTATTGACTGAATAAAGTAAGGTTCCAATCAATGAACCTGCGTAATTTTTTAGCATTGGAATAAAATTTATTTTCAGTCGGCATTTTCAGTATTCTAAAATTAAGGTTTCCTGTTTTATTTCAGTAAGGATGTTATGCTGGAAAAAGACGAATAAATGGTAACAATACTTCAACACTACAAACATCACGAGCAAAGTAATCCGTCTCAAACGGACGTGACAGCCGCCCTGAGCAAGGTCAATATAGTTCACGCGAGGCTTGTTTTCTCAAGTGTTTTGTTAAGAGACGCAGAATAATTTCTCTGTTCAGAGCAAATAAATCTAAGTTTCAGTTCATTATTTATTTTCTGCCCCACCTCATCAGGAACAAACAGTTTTTTCTCGCGTAGCTGCGTCGGAGGGTATCATTTTGGCGAGCACCTGCCGCCATTCCGACCGCTTGTCCAAGGACGCGGCCTTCTGTGCAGGTGCCTGCTTCTTTCCAAGTCTCACTCGTCGAAAGCCTTACGACGTAAAAATTATGCATTCTTTTATAGGCTCAATTGTCTTAAGTTCTTTTAGTCTCAGGTGCAGCAAGTCACACAGAGCAAGAATTGCTCTTTCTATCTGATTTTTTATCTGTCTCAAGTCATAGAGAATAAAAATTACTTTTTCTTTCCGAGCGTCAGTTGTCTCAAGCCGCAGATGGAAACAATTATTTCTTCTATACGGAGTTTGTAAAAAGATGTTTAAGATCTCAAATTGGGAGTTTAGGTTGACGAACGTGGTCAAAACTGGGATGTCAATTACGCAACGTTACTGGAAGCTCGACCTGCACTTTAAAAGGTTTAGTTTTTAATGATTTTATGTCAGTATTTCGATTAGAGATCTTTGGGTGTCTACACCACGTGGAACATATTCTGTGCAGCTTTCAGAAGATTAGCACTCACAATTGATTACCTCCTTTATTCAGTGTGCGCTTCTTACAATACTTAAAATTTTCGACATGATTTCCTCACTGAATCCGATGTGCGCTAGACAGTAAAACATTTGTCTCAACTCCCCCAGGTAAAAATTCCATATCCTAGCCTAATTTTTTCACCATAGCATTGACTATTTTCTGTCATCTGGGACTTACAAATATCTGTATAAATTATTTTATAAATTCATAGACGAAGTGGAGAAAAATTTTGACTATGAGTGTATAAAACTTGAATCTCCAAAGGCCGTGATCAAACGATGTTAGCTGCTAACTGGAGGGGTTAAGCTGGTCACCAACGTCTTCGAATTTTTGGCTTTGATCTTCTTTCACGTCAAATGCTAAGGTTTTGGAGCTGCAAACTCTGTGTCTGTGTGCCATTGTTTCCCTGTGTCACCGCAGTCATTTGAAGTAACTTCGTCGTATTTTTCACTTCTACACTTTTTTCCCAAGCTATTAGGTAAACATGAATCCGTCTAATGTTTCCATCTCGCAAAAAATTCCCAACCAATACTAAAACAATATTAATGTAATGAATAAGCTAACTAGATCTTCCTGGGTAGTTTTTTCCAGTTAGTTTATTGCTACTATGCTGTCGTTGCATTGACATCTTCGACAGCAAAGGGTGTTATCCATCGAAGTGTGTGAAATATTTCTTGGAAAATTAGTTGGTTGTTGTGTATTTCTACTCGTAGAGTGCACGCTTAACGTTTTTGTAGAGTATTTATTGATGAAGAGTGTTTCGCGTAATATTTTTGGTCAGGTTTTAAAATCATCTTGTCGAGTATAAAGAAAATAAGTCTGTGAAAATTATACCAAATCCTCTTTCTGATGTCACAAGCACAAGAATAATCTCTGCAAAAATATCACTGGTCTCCATCCAAGATGCATTCGCGCAGAGCCGTCAGCAGTATTAATTTAGTTGATCATGCTAATTAAGGCCTCTCTTAAAACTGCTAAGCTTCATTCTCGCTCTGAATGAGAGGCATGTTCTGAAAAAGCAAAGCGATCCTCTGCACCTGATTAAAGAAGATTTTTCTTTGCGTCAAAGTGAGCGTGTTCACGGTGGCGTAAAATAGCACAATGGAGAGACTGTTTGCATTTGCTACCTTTTCGTAAAAACTGTCTTGCACCGGTGAGAATTTTGGGTTGTAGGGTTTTTCTCAAAAGGAAATACTGGGTAGGAATTTTTTCGGTATAATTGGTAACTATTACAACCATTAGAATATTAGAATAATGTAAAGTCGTCATGGGAGCCTATGAAACATTCTTTTATGAACTTCTCCTCTACTAATGATCAAGTAATCGATTTGGAAAGATGTGTGGGATAGTTTAAGAAACACTGGATCAAAACATTACATTTCTAGCAGGAACAGCTTCCTCTTTTCACCTTAAAGTAAAATTTGGAGCGTGCATGATAGACTAATTATAATTGTCTCCCTCGTGAGGTTTTCAGATGAATGGACGAGGCGTTAGACCCGTGTACTCACTCGGAAACCTGTGACGTAAATATTCTCCGTACCTTGATGACTCGGACTCATTTTTCCTTGCTGAGGCCTGGCAGATACGGGCATCCAGAGCCATTCCAGCGGGAGGGGAGGCTTTGACTTAATGAATGAAACTAAAATAAACAACATTGAGAAAATCACAAAGCCTACTTGGATCGCGGAGGCAAAAAATTTTGCTTTATTGGTGATTGTAAAACAAAAAACAAACAAGGCAATTGATCATTGAAAAAGCGCAAAATTTTTCATTATTATGCTTGCAAAAATCGACTTCGAGGGTACAAGACGCCGATGGGATCCGACAGAACTATGCTTGAATTGTTTAATTCACGAGGGTCGACTTCACATCATTTCAGCAAAATTAGAGGATGTACGTTTTTGGGTCCCATCAACATACGGCCGCCTCGCTCAAAATGCGATACTTCAACTACGCATGATCATGCACGCATCGCGCCTTGTTTATTCAGAAGATCAATTGAAAACACTTTTCCCAGTTGCAATCTAAAACACGTTAGATCCCAGTAGAGTCCTGCAAATCATGGGTGCACAAACTGACATAAACTTGCCTGTGCTTTCTAAACCATGCCATGACTACTGCACATACCTAGAGCAGAACTCACGTATGTTGCGTTAGTCGGTAGAGCTTGCGTTCTGCTGTAAGCTGACGGCAGAACTGTACAACGCTCCCCTTACATTGCCCAGCAATGAATGTCAAATTACAGGGACACGTCCTTAGCATGGTTCGTAATCTACGTTTAATAATAAACGTATTTATGAGCCAGTATTTTACACGAAGCTAAAATACATCAGCCCCTCGTGTGTGTTGGGTATGATACACCCGGTCTGACAGATGAAATTATACAGAACCTATTATTATCATCGTTATTCAGCGAGAACACTCGCTTGCCAATTAATTCTACGATCTGCGAAAGGCGTGGCAATATCGAAGGAGGTTCTGCAGGTCAAGCCAAAACTTAGAGGCGTGCTTGCAGCTCTTCTAAAAGTAGCAACCCTTTTTTATGTCGGTACCCAGCACTTAGAGCTGACAGCCTGAGATATACTTGTATACTCGCGCTTGCCGACGCGCGGGTGTGCGTGCACGTGTGTGCACGAGGGCTCTGCATGTTGCATCGATATCATTGGCTTGAAAAATGTGTTTTTACGCGATAAATGCTAACGACAAGATGTATCGCAAAGCATACTTTAATTTTTTTCCATTATTGCATAGTTGGAGAAAATCGTTGGCTGTAAACAGTTGGCTCTGCAGTCGACGCTCTGTGCTTAATTCTGTGGGAATTTAAGCGTCAGAAATCCTTTTATTTTGTGAATGTTTCTACTATTTCACGGGCTGTAATCCCGATATTTCTGTGGTTCTTTGGGAATTTTCGTGTTTGTTCTGATTTTGAATAGAAGCGGGTGGCATTGCAGCTTCATGCTGACGCTAGAAATTCTCTGGCCACGCAACTGGCCGAGTTTGGAGCCATTATGACTTCGCTGAGCAGATTTTGTGTAGAATTTGTTCATTTTGTCATCTTGACGTCACTGGTAGCCAATGATAAAGTTTGGCTCTTTATTTTACATAAATTTAATTGACAGTGTTGCAGCATAGTACGGTACTTTCTTTTTAGTTATTTTTCGGTAGTCGTTGATGATTACCAAGAATGGGGGCTGGAAACAACATTACAAATTACGATCTAATTCTAATACGAACGGAGTGAAACGATAAAAAAAGAAAGGTAAGGCTTAGAAACGGTCGATGATAATTCGCATTTATGTCAGCAGTGGATGCCAGCGGGACCATAAAGTATGGTTGCGTTATAAAATTTTTCGGATTTGTGACATACGCCAGGGTCTGCAAAAATGTGAACCATTTTTCTCTATGATGCCTTCTAAGATTTCATGTGAATTATCGGGTGATTATACATTAATTCAACAGCTACAGTCTTGAATTTTTGGGAATAAAACAGTGAAATGTAGTTTCCGAATAGCAGCATAGAATTGAAATCGCTACTGTTTCCTTTATTTTTTCCAACCCCTGTACGTTGATTTCAAGACGCCCAGAATATCTACGACGTTCCTCAAGCATTTGCGGTAACGGCCAGAATGGGAGACGTTGCTTTATGGAACACACCCACTGTACCACCTGTCATGAGAACACACCCACTGTAC
>VOMN01065417.1:0-36922 GCA_014899125.1 Orchestia grillus
AAATTTTGGTTGGCCGGCGAGTATTTAGTCGCAAACAAACCGACAGCGCACTGAATGACTCTGATGTTCGAGTCCGTTTCAGGAATACGGAAGTAATTAAATTACCCTCGCATAAGACGTCAGAACTTAACAGTGGAGCGAGTGACACTTGAAACCGTTCGTCTAATTTTCTATAAAAGTTAACTCTGATGAAAAGGCCTCTGGTAGGCCTACCTCATACTGGCCTACCTCATACTGGCCTACCTCATACTGGTCTACCTCATACTGGTCTACCTCATACTGGCCTACCTCATACTGGCCTACCTCATACTGGTCTACCTCATATTGGTCTACCTCATACTGGCCTACCTCATACTGGCCTAACTCATACCGGCCTCTGCCTTTGCATTTGTATCTCGAGAGAGTGGCGTCTCTACAAGAATAGAAATGAACTAAAATATGGGTGCACTGAGCAAGTCTGATGTTGAAGTCTGCTCTGCGACTCTCGCTGGAACTATACTTCCCTTCATACAGGGTGAAGCTAGAAGGAAGTCGTGGAGCGACTGACACGTCGCGTTATTCATTTAACTATGACAACAAATCTGGAACCACATCGCATTTTGGAGATGGAGATAACTATCCCAGGACGGTGAAAAAGCGTTCGACCTTATTTTCCTTCAAATTTAAACAAGGGAATAATTCCGAATTAAATTAGACATGTACATCGAAAGGCTCAGCAACACTCGTCGAATACATCAGAGGATACTGTCAAAATGACTCGCTTTATTAGCGCACAAAAAAAGAGACACGAGCGTCAGGGTCAGCTCTAATGCGTCAGCATGGTAGTGACACGAAAGAAGCAGTTAAAAAAAAGCCTTGGAAATATTCGGCTTCATTAAAGCGGCTCATTAGTTGTTGTCGAGCGAGGTTCTGCTTGCAAATTTGTCACCGTTTGAATCAGTGTAAAAGTTGTAATCCAGAACTGGCGCCCGTTGCTGGACGACTTCCGTCCGCCCGAACGCTTCGGAATATTTACAGGAATGACTGTTACAGTATTTTTTACAGGTATTTTCGAGCATGATTTTGAATTCATCTTGTTATTCGTCGTTTGCTTTAAAATAAAGGATACATTTGGTATTAGATAAATTTTTATGAGCTTTAGCTTTAGGCAAGGTAGGTGTAAAGCTGATTGTTTTTACATGTTTTGTTCTTGAATTTACCTCTGCTACGTCCCTGAGACGTAAGAGTGATAGCTCTGCTACGTCCCTGTTGATGTGTGCACTTTAATCAAAATCAAAACACTAGGCTTCCAAAGTTCACCATTACAATGAAGCTCCGCTGTTTCTATCAATTATAACATCAAAATAAATGTTATATTAAGGGGTGATTGTAGCAAAGATGTGATGGTGTTGATGCCTAGACAAGGGTAAACATTACTTTACGATTCATGCTTTGCAAACAGGTTTACTCCATAATAAAAATAAAGAAATGTTTAACCTGAAGTTCTGCTCCGTGCAAAGAAAGTGAGCTCAAGGTTTTCGACTGCCGCACGTTGGCCAACACTGGACACCGTCAAATTAACTTAAGTTCATCAAACTCCTCTGAAAATTGACTCGAAATGGTAATTAACAGCAATGGTAAATGGCAACTCTGTCAAGTAATTAAAAAAACAATCTACGCTAGAAATAGTTGAGAGAAAACTTTAATTTTTGAAAATGCATCACTTATTAATCGATTTTTTGAAAGTATCTTCTCAAAATGAAAAGAAGGGCCGACGACTAAAGACATTTTACCGGTATTGGTCGCCAACATTGCTGCAGCGACCCGTGCACTTGTACTCCTGGGCTAGAACGTTGGTGTTAACGAATTAAAAAACTAGACATAATGAGAATTTTTCAAAATGAGTTTCCCCTGCTATAATTTGACATCATAACACTGACCTTGCTTTTTGACGCTGTGGGTTGCCACAGTTAATTTGCTTGCAGACGACACTCGGTCACTCAAATAAAACCTTTTGTTTCGTCTCATTAATTAAAATTGCTCTGCGTTTCTCAAGACATAATTTGACTGGCCAGGCGGAAAACAAGGAACCAGTGTTCAGACTTTAAAAAACGAAGCTGGATTCTGCATACAAGCCTCACTCGTGTTGGATGTTAGTTAGCCCAAAAACTACATATGAGGTCCCTGATAACATAAGTCCCTACTATCATACGTCCCTAATATTACACAGTACCAAGCTCCAAATATACCAAAAACGAGTTATGTATACCTCTGTCATTCCTAAGTCCTCCTCTGCCTGGAGAGTGAGTCAAACGTACAGAACGATGGTCGCAAAACGGCCGAAAATCTATGTAAGTTGAGATGACTCTCACCTATACGCCTCACTGCTACGATCTTGAAACTTTGAAGCTGTTCAAAGTTTCAAGTTCAAAGTTGAAGCTATTTTCCGACGTTTTTAAAAAGCGGCGCTCGGTACCGTCTGTTTTTAGAGGCCTCATGTGTGCGTACGGACGTGAACAATACTGAAACCTTTCGTGCAGTGTGTATACGCATACGCGTGTATTATCAAACCCAGGAAGTATACTGTACACTATACTAGTATATAGGTCTTTTTTGCTTCAAAATATATCAGTATGCACATGCTGATATATTTCGAAAATATCAATTTAGGTTAACACTAATTACAGGTTTACAGAAATATATATTCACATTAGTTTTTCATCTGCAGCTTGCATTTTTCTCATTTTTTCCCAATGAGGATATATTTGATTCTCAGTACTGCATATATGCTTTAAATTCACTCACTTTCCTTTTAATGTTGTTCCACAAAACAACTTGACTCTTTACGGTAAAGGTTGAACGAAAAATTCGTCGTATTCGAGAGCTAGTGGTTCGATTTGACTAGAAATTGACACAGAAAACAATTCTTATGGAAAACACTCCCCCTGGCACAAATCTTCCAGAAGTCCGCGGTTGTATCTGTAAAAGGAAAAAAATGAATGAGCTGATGTTGAACAATACACTGTGATTGCACAGCTTTGAATTTCAGATTGCTGTACTTTTTTAGGAGTCAATTGGAATAAATCGTTTTACGCATTTTGATTACATTTACAGGAGTAGCACGTTCGTTAGAAGAAGAATCGATCTAGCGTTACTTCGCAGCTAAAGTTAATCACGGAAATACTTTTTAACTTGAGGACCAAACACACCAAGTCACTTCTACAAACTTCTTCAGAGCGCAAATAATTCTCCTTTGAAGTTTGATCAAGAGTTCCTACTGGCAGCATCTCCAAAAGCTCCTTAACTGAGCATCAGTTGCCCTGAAGTTTGCAGGCCGAGTTAGGGGCCTTTGAGACTGCAGGGCTCGAGGCCGCAACATGAGGCGTCACGGAACTGCAGTAGCGATGCTGTGCGCTGCCACTGAAATCTGTGCTGCTCTCTAAACTTTGGGCGGAGGAAAACTATGAAATACACCAGAGGGGAGAGAACATAAATTTAGATACACATGGGGGCCAAAAAATGACTATGAAATACACTAGAGGGGAGAGAACATAAATTTAGATACACATGGGGGCCAAAAAATGCTGCAAATTTTGTGAAATGTGTGAGTAATTTAGCGAAAGTGTGGCCTTTATTTGGATGTCTCGGCATTGTTCATGTGCTCTTTAGTTTAAGTGGAAAAGCAAAGAGTAGCTTCAAACGAAAGCATTCAAAAACCTTCAAATGATGTCACAAAGAAGAGGGCGTGAAATTCAATTTCGAGGACATTAGTGGTGACCATAACATAGAAACAGAAGGGCTTTAATTGAGTGTCATTTACAAAATATCTTTCGAAACTGGCATCCCACCATGTAAGTAAATTTCACTTTTGTTCTGTTCCTGAGTTAAAACAATAATTTCATGTTTCTGTGAAGCTGATCACATAATTTTTTTAAGTTATAACTTTGTTTCTGTGATCCGGTCAATGAATTTTTACACTTGCCTTTCTTCAATGTAATGATAGTAACAACAAAACTATGTAGGGATGGGTCAAAAACTTTTTGGAAATCATAAGCATTTTCTGATGTTTTTCAATGAAAATAATTTGAAAATACCTTTTAGAACAAATATTAACTAAAATAGAGGTAATTTCAATAAATTACATTGGTAAATGAACGATATTCGCTCACCTCGCCCCTCCCCCTACTGAAGAGTGCAACATGAGGCGGAAGTAAATCAGAGGACATTTTTCATGCACAAGTTACTCTACACAGAACTCCTTTTCTTACAGAAAAACCTGTGAAGAACCATTTGTGTTCATCGTGAACATAAACTCATCCATTGTGAAGAACAATGAACAAGAGCTGAAGTTACAATTTTGCCTTAGACGGTCGGTATGAATGAGTATGATTGGTGTATGTAATATCAACGGACTCAAAATTTGAATCAATTAACTTTCGGGGTCGGCAATATAAAAAAAATGTGTAACATTTATTTGGCCCACCATGAAAAGCAGACACGCTAGAAAATACTGGCTTAAAAACCCCCCATTCACAAAATTAGAAAATAAACATAATGCGGTAATCTGAACGAGGTTCTAATGTCCTTTGAGTAGGGTGTCAATATTTGTACGCGCTAAATTGGGATATATTAAGCCGAAGCACGGTACATTAGATAGGAATTAGACTCTACAACTGATTAACTGTTTTCTTCTTATGATCTGAGAGTCAAGCACAAATTTTCCTGCGTGTTTAGTCGTTCTGGGCTTAGGTTTTGGGCTTGCAAGACAACCGCAACAAACAAACAGCAACAGTAACAACAAAAACAGTTAATGTTGTCAGTTAATCTCATTGAAAAAACATAACATTTGAGCAGCTTTAGAATTCATTTGAAGGTTCAAATATGTGCTCAAATGAACTTTAACCACTGATCCCTAAATTTCGAAATAAACTAACTCAAGTGTTGTTCAGTTGTAGTGCGGGTTTGTAGATAAAAGTAAACACCTCGAGATCGAAGTCCTCTCACGTTCCCTTAATGTTTATCTTTCTGGCTTTTCTGATAGCGTCAGAGCAACGCCGCAGAGGGCGTTTGACGGTGCCTTTAATTGAAGCACAATTCTTACGACGCAAAAATATCATCTAAATACTACATGCACCTCAAGGTGTGCGCGCAACACGTTTTGCTCAGCAAGTTTTAATACATTGGAATGCGATCTGTATTTTTGGTCAAGAGAAATATTACAGGAAATGACGATGAGATTTCCTCTACGAGCTTTTCGAATCAAAAAATGAAACAATGCTAATTGAGAAATAATTTTCCCCCCATGTTCCGGTTCAATACAAATCTCCCACGAGCCCTCGTGTCCATAAAGAAGTAAAGTGACTTCAAAAGTGAAGTGATTTCAGACATAGAGTGATTCTAGAAGTGAAGTGATTTCAGAGATAGAGTGATTCTAGAAGTGAAGTGATTTCAGAAATAGAGTGATTCTAGAAGTGAAGTAATTCCAGAAGTAAAGTGATCCCAGGAAAAAATGAAGTGATTGCAGGCGTTAAAGGACTCCAGGAATTCAAGTATTCCTGGCAATGCCATGATGCAAGAAGTGAACTAATTTCGAAAATGAAATGCATTCCTGGTCGCGTTTTATTGAGCGCTCGTGGCATTTCCGACTGCTCAGCCCAATTTTTTATGCAATACCATGTGCATTACCCTTCATCTCTACTTCTCAGAAAATGAAGAAAAAAGACATGGCGTTAAATAGAAGAATTACTTTAGGTGGACAGCTGCATCAGTTATTTTAACTAACTCACTTAGTTCAATGTCAAGCATCGTCAGCTGATGTGACGACAGCTGTTAAGGGCCTCGGCCAAGGGACATCGTAGAATACATTTATTGATTTTTTTAGTTTTGAAAATCCAAGTCTGTCTTAATTTACATCAAATTCAAAGTCTCCGTACGTTTACTAACAGTATAGGAATATTAAGCGAACACGACAGTGTCAAAGTAACATAATAATGCTGAACAAACACGACAGTGTCAAAATAATATAGCAATGCAACACAAACACGACAGTGTGGCATCACTGCAACAGCAGGAACTGTGTGCCTGCAGGGAAAAAGAGACTGAACTGACTCAGAGCACTGGCGCACAAAAATGATCTCACAAACCTGAATGGCAGTTTCTATTTTATGTGCAAGCATCATTTTCTGATCATATGGTACGTTTGTATTTGCTATTTTAGTAGCAAATTTTCTATTAGATTTAGCACATTTGTATCATCAGTTGAAGAGCAGAAAAACGTGATGTAAAAGATATGAAAATGAAATTAATTGCTGCTCTGTGAAATTTGGAGAAAGATTTACAGCGTTCAAATAACTTGAATTTCGTAGGTTAAGATGAATTCCTTTTCTAGATGTTGTGGCCCAAAGCTTCAAAATAACAGCAGCCGCCACTCTTATATCAACAATAACTGCAAATAAATTCTAGGAATTACATCAGAAGCAATAATAACAGTAGCAATACTTGCAGCATCACCAACAACTGCAGTAGCTGCTTCATAGCTAAAATTACAACGAAACTTGCAACGTCAAACGCAGAACTTAAGACAGTTGAAGCAGTAGCAGTAACTGCACAGCGAAAACAAAACTGCATTCGGCCAATTAGCATGCACAGTGCTTGCGATGCCAGTTAAGACATTTCTCATGCAAATTGTAAATAGAGAAGCCGCGCGGGATGCCTTCTCAAGTGTCTGCTGGAGGGACAAAACCTAGTCCTCCAACTTCCCCCAAGGCAAAGAAACGTTGACTGCGTCCGAGCTAATGAGCTTCTTTGTTTATTGTCTGAATGGCGAGCGCCCCGCTGCCCGGGGGGCTTTCAGCAAGAATTATTGGAGAAGTGCACCCGAGAGTGATCTGTAATTGCGGCCGCCACGCTCGAACTCAAATGAGAAGACGATTTTTTCTGTGCCTTGGGAGCTCAGGAAGCGCACGAAGGAAGTCCTATAGTCGTCCTGACCCAGCCGTTTCAGGGACTTCAGCGATCATGAACTGTGGGATCTAAAAGAGAAATAATGTCCTACAAAGGTTTTTACAGATTTATTTTCTACGGGCAAAAAATGAAGAAGTTTTCTCAAGGCTGACAGAAAATAAAACAGAAAATCTTTTACACTGTAACTCAGTTGTCTCAAGGTCTATATAAATTAAAGCTTGATCTCTTATCGGGGAAGGTAGTAGGAATACAATTCTGTCGTAGGCATTCGATAAAGGTACATATTCAACGTAAGCATTCGACACTAAATGGGAGAAAAAACAAAGCAATTTTGATACAATTAAGTTCACCAAATGTTGGCTACCAAACACATTCGCAAGCATACATACTGTACAACTCTATATCAACGATCCCTGTATTGGATGAAATTACAACCATTCTCCTACTAAAATGACCTCTTCAGGCTTTCTGTTGGAAAACAAATGGTAATCTTTGATCAGACGCTTAAAATTAACCTACAACTCGCTGGTTTCGACAACACGTTGCGCGCATCCCTTCATATGTGTAATTTAACTTTTCGCTCCTACTCATAAAAGTTACCACTGCAAAGTACTTTAGCTTCAAAATCTCCGAGGAAATGAAGAGCAGCGTTGTTCTTGAAAGGGAATGTATATAACATTTGAAACGTCTTACAGCAAAGTGATATATCGTTGAGAACTGTCCTGAACCATTTGTGTGCATATTTGAAAAGTCTTGTTAGCAAAATTGAACACACAAATAAAAACCGGCGAGCAAATATTAGTCCGTTGTCTTCAATAACCAGTGTATAAGAGAGCATATATATTAGTATGCCAGTGGGCGTGTGCTTTCCACATCTCATTCCATTTTCTACTCCTTCGCCCGTGTAAAACTGATTTCTATAATTAGATAGGAAAAAATTCGCAGCACATAGACTCTATCTGAGCTTACGCCCGTCAATAAAAGTTTTTCGTATCAAGTGAAAGTTTTAAAGTTTTCCAAATGAATGTTTCGAAATACAGTAGTTTGGAGCAATTAATTTAGAATCAGCTGAGCCCATATGGAATGGAAAGAAAGAAGGCAAAAAGAGCCGCAAATCTAGGCAGACAGAGACGTGGACGGAAATGTATGAGATCTGAAGAAGGACTAAACATTCTGAACCAAACTAAGGATGCAACTGAGGAAAATAAATTTTTGTAATTGCACTGGTGAGAAATAATGTTTCTATAAATGATACAACCAGAAATAGAAAAAGAAGCCTGATTGAAGACTAAACACATATCTTGCAAACGTCATGCAATAAATGATACTGAGAGTCGCATAAAAGCGTAACCTTACGGCTCATACTTTATGAGCAACCACTTTTTGTCAAAAGAAAGCTTTCTAAATGAAAGCTTCGAATTAATTCGAATTTGAATTTAACCAACAGTCCGATAAGTTCTAAGTGGCGTTCTTGCAAGTTTGAAAAATCGGGGTATTACCACGGGCCTAGCTATTTCTTATTTTAATACACTTGTATGTTCGTTTCTCTCTTCCTCCGGGAGTCACATGTTTCAATAACACGACAAGAAAGATTTTCAACACATGTATAAAATCAACAGCAAATTCGAGCTCTTATCTGCATGTATACCGCATCAGCAACAAGTTTTCTCATAAAATGAAAGCTCTCATTCAATAACAGCTGAGCTTCATGGTGCACTGATGCAGTGTTGAGCTCACAACTGGGGGGAAGTGAGGGTTCAAAACCCGGCTGGGGGCGACCTAACTTCCACAGAATTCTTCGCTTTAAAAAGTAAGAGAGATAAAAATTTCAGTCAGGCTCAGTTTTCCTCCAAATATGAAGTGCGTCGCTTCAATTGAAAAGTTCAATTTTGTTTTCATCGGACCATACAACCCGCTCTCAAAATTCAATTCCTTCGTCAAGATGGTCTTTGGCAAACATAAACAGTTCTTCTCAGGTTTTGCTGCAAGAACCGTTTTTTGACTGACGTGAACTCCTTGTAACTCCAACACTTTCTGTAGGCACGTACGGGTCGCCACGGGTTCGTTTTCCGTCCCCTCACACAGCATATAGCGGTGAGAGCGGCGCGTGATTTAGCGAAGAGCTCAAACTCTTGGCATGCTGGAGACTGCCCCAGCCTCTCGATGCTTACAAACTATTGCTCCTACAGTACAGTATGGAATCATCATAAGTTCAACAGTTTGCTTATAGGTTAATCCTTCTTTATGAAGTCCAACTGCTGGCTTTCAAGTGACTTTCGGCATTGTATTCACTGAGCATCCATCTTCAATAAAATCTGGAGAGGTAATGATTGTGTTGATCGTAGTTTGTTGACATTACATGGGCTTTTGTAAGTTCCTGAAAGCTTTATAAAAAGTTTTTTTCATTAAGGTACTCAAATTGTGCAATAAAATAACAACTATTTGACAAGATATAAATTTCTGCCAAATACTTTTGACACATACATTTTTTGAGGAGTTGATTTTCTCGTTGTCACTAATTTTGTTCTATTCTGTTTTAGTATTCTGGTAAATATATGTTCTCTGAACTACCTGTACTCCTTACCTCAAAACCAGAGTTTCAAATTTTAAAAGATACAACAAAAAATAGAGTTGGGGAAATAGTACCTCTGTCCAGGCCCTGTATTGCTGACAATACTCAGGAACTCTTGCAGCAATAATACCACCAAAGATAACTCTGTCCGGACCACCCTCACACACCGCCTGCCGCTGCGACATCAAGCTGTAGTGAAAAAGTTTAACACACCTAAGTACGCATCTACATTAACAGCTTCGACTTTGCATCACAGAAAAAAAAATGACTCCGTGCCTCTAAGACCAATGTCCTTCCGATTTTCGTCCTCATAAGCCGATTTCCCTCTATCAGCTGCTGGCGAGCACATAGAAGTCAATAAAATCTTGACGCACCGGGGCTGATATAATAAAAATCTTTCTTTTGTTTTTTCATTCATCTGTTCTTAGTGAGTCCGTGAATTATTTCGCAGTCACAGCTAAACTTTTGAATGAAGTGCCGTAAGGCCATGCTAAGTGAGTGACACACTTAATTGTGCCATGCTGTCACATGAATCATGAAACAATGTCATAGTTAATGCATACATGACAAATTTGTGATTTGGTTTATGATAAGCGTATGACGCACATACATATGTGCATTCGTGTGTCGAAAAATGTAAAATGCATCGTAGTATTCACATTACAGAAGTAGATTTTCCATCCTTCCGAATTGACCTGCTTACCATTTCCCGCAAAACTTGACAGGCTTTGGACTGTTTATTGGAGAGAGATGATATTTTGGTGAGGTCAAAGGAAAGCTGTTAGAAAATCGAGGTTCCCAATTCCGGCGTCCCAGCTCCTCTTTCCTTGCCTATTTGGAGAGCGGCCATGGTCTGGCAGAGTGTACGATCACAACTAAGCCGCCGAGCGTCTACTACGTTCGACCGAAAAAGGTTTGGGAGTCCAAGTCAGTCTCAGAAGACGAACCTTACGACAATATTTGATCTGGCAAATGAGCTTCCTCATTGGCTGGCCCCTAGCAGACGAGGGGAGATCCAAATGATGATCTCTTCGCTGATTGGACTACACAATCGGGATTAATTCCGGTTCAATCAGCAGTGAAAGTCAAGCTGAATATTCTGCGTTAAAGTGTTTACTTTTCCTTTACCTTCGCGGTGAGTGCAAATTCATTACACAGTTTCATTACACAAAAGACCACGTATGTTTGTACAAAGACCCTTCTGATCGGGGCTGGCATGGTAGGTTGAGTCAACAAAATATGTTCCTAGAATGCGCTCGAATCGGGACCTCAAGGTAAACATAAGACTCGTTTCTCTGTCTCTTTGTCTACAGAACGAAAAATTGCCTCGAAAAAATATGTGAACAAAAATGAGAATACGAAAGCGAAATAAACGTTTGAAATTAATGGATGAGGAGCATAAGTGTGTAACTTTGGACTGTGGAGGTACTGAATTCATATAGCATGAGATTCAGAACTACGTAGTTTACTTAGCAGTGCAACGCTTAGATATTAGAATGTTCAACTTTTTGAAGTGTTTGAAATCATTTAGGCGTTTAAACTGGTAAAAATTGTTCTGTTTAAGTGCCTGTAAGATTAGAGGGCTTCGATCATTGACACGTTTGATAAGCTCTAAACAAGATAAAAATTCAACTTAATCGTATCATTTGGTGCATTGCGTCACAGCTTTGTTAAAAAAAGATATTTGTAATGTTCAGGCATTCGAGCACAAAATCATGTGAATGATGTCTGATATAAAATGATCAGCATCAAGTATTTGAACCAAGAAAAATTGCTCTGACACTCGAGTGTCAGCGAAGGATGAGCTCTTACGTAGTTGAATCGTTGTCAGACTCAGACTCTACAGGGATTCACTCACCCGACTCTGACCCTCGACTCCAACTGCGACCTGTGACTCAGACTGTCGAATCCAACCTTAGGCTGTTGACTCTGACTCCGGTGTATGAATCTAACTGTTGACACCGAGTCCGCCCTACAGCTCACACCTCAGTCTACCGACGCCAGCTGTCGACTCCGACTCCTGTCACCGAACTGAACGGATTTCATACAGGAGATGTTCCTGGAGACGGACAAATTAGGACCAAAAAGCACGGCGTACTGCAGGTAGGCTACGAGCAAGGCAGATTTTCTTGGTGAGTTTTTGGATTTCTGCAATGTACTGCAATGTAATTGTCGTGCAGCTGTCGTGCAGATGTCGTGCAGCTGTCGTTCAGTTGTCGTGTAGTTGTCGTGCCGTTGTTATACAGTTATCAGCTGCTGGCTCTGATGAGCGACTAGTTCAATCCTCTTCCTGGATAAGGGATTTTTTCCTGATTGCGAAGCAGAAGCAAATCTCCCTTGCGCTTCTGCAAAAAAAAGACAAAGCTTCAGAAACGGAAGAACTGGAAAGCCACTTTTTGTAATGCTAAAATACTTTTGGGTTAACAGAAGGCTAATCTCGCGATCTAGTCGAAAAATCCAACTAATAATTCATTTTTCATTCGCATTTAGATATGTATGACGACACTATTCTTCAAAGGTCGGGAGTCACACATTTCTGCACGTGCTGTAGAGTGAAATAAGCTCTATACCCACGCGCACGGCTACAGAGATGGTGTCTGCGCAATTTTCAGGCGAATTTTTGCTCACTTTTGTTGACTTTGTACCCGCAGTCGTGATGAACTGACGGCCTTTATTTGCGGAGGCAGAAGTGATGGTGCGTCAGGCGGCAACCCGCTCGCTCTATGCCTAAAATTGCGCTACAGAACAGCTCGTGAGGGATTCCATACGGGGATGATTTTGAAGTCTAGCGTGGACGATGTTACGTTGTATGAGCTTGTGGAATGGCATGAAAATAGTGTATTATGTTGTAAACGTACCAGAGATACGAACAAAGTATCGGGCACACATGAGAACGCTGCCGTCAGCTAGAGCCAAACAGAGCACCAGGATGCAGAGACGTACAGTATGTACGTCCCGACGTACGACCTGCGCAGAATAATTCCCTATTTGCACCTATTCCTATTTCTAAGCATCGCTATTTCTGCTCTTCTCTTTTCCACTCACTTTATAACTGCATCCTTTTTTATTTCTACTCAACTTCATTTGTATCCATATTTATTTCAATCCGTCTTTATTTCCACCCATTATAATTTCTAACAATAATTAATTTCAACCATTTATATTTCTAAGCATCTTTATCTCAATCTTCAATTCCATTCATCATGATATCCACCAATCATCGAATGCACTCGTTTTTATTTCTATATATTTATATTTCTACCCATCATTATTTGCACCTGCAAGCATTTTCATTCCTAGCCATCTTCATTTGCCCTCGTGTCAATTTCTTCCATCTTTGTTTTCACTCATTTTAATTACCACCCATTTCAGGCCGGAGTAGACGGCCCCGACCGAGGCCTCAACAAAACAAGGCTTCTCCTTGCGCCCAAATCGGGTCCATTTATTCATCATCCCTTTGATGTACCCAACAATCCAACGGCGATATCTTCACTTCGGGGGCCAAAATTATAGATACTCGTTGATAATTATAGATGCTCCGGCTGATGAGTTAACCTGGGAACAGGCACCGCGGCCCCTGCGAGCCCCCACGAATGGGTGTGACGTCACAGGCCCGGAGTGCGGACCTGATTTGCCAGACGGCGGTCCGCGTGACGAGTTTGTGGTTGTCACCTGTTTGGCTGTGGCTAACTTGAGCTTTTTCTCCACGAATGTGTATCCGCAATCAAAAATCCTCACCTTTCACCATGCGGGGTTTTCGAAAACTGATGATACTTACTTTGACTGCAGACATAAAAACCCAAAAGAATGATTTCCTATGTATGTTCGAAAATACGAACATTTATCAATTTCGAGATACCGAAACGTAAAGGTTGTCTAGACCGTACTTTTCCCAACGGATTGATAGAACTCTTTAGGCCAGTAAAATGGCCTGCGAGGTCTTCCGACTTGACACCTTGGACTTTTACCTCAAGGGCCTCATGAAGAGTTCAATTTATGAAACCCCAGTAGAGACAGAAATGGGTCGTGTTGGGAGGATAATTGTCGCTGCAGGACCAGTGTGGCTGCGGTTGTCACGCTCTTGTGCAGTTGTCGTATTATTGTCACGCTGTTGTGCAGTTGCCGTACTGTTGTGCAGTTGTTGTACAATTGTCGTGCTGTTATCGTGCAGTTGTGGTGCAGTGGCCGAGTAGATGATGTGTGGTTGCCATGCAGTTGCCAGGCAGGTGTCGAGCAGCTGCCTGACGGCGAACGAGCAGTTATAGAGCACTTGTCCAGCAGTGCAGTTCATTTGGAAGTAACAACTATTCTCCTGGCCAAATTTCTTTAATGGATTTGAACTATAGTCAGGTGGGAGAGTTTTGGACTTAAATTAGCCTGCTGGGACCATATGCCGCATGCCGTGTACCATATACCGCATGCCGCATGGCGTGTATCATATACCATATACCTCATGCCATGTACCATATACCATATGCCACATGGCATGCACCGTACACCATACACCAAGTACGCAGCGAAATACTATGTAGAATCATGACCCAATTGCATTCACGCCAGAGCTAACTTGAGCGTTGTTTCAACACTCGCGCCTGAAAACTTCTACGTGCACTCTACGTACGTAGAGCGACCTTTCTGCGTACGTTTCTATGTCTCTGGTGGCCTGATGCCTCCCGCACATGCAAGAGACACAGCATCCTAGCCCGTACGAGGCCGACGCCGTCCTACTTGTCAATCACCGACAATCGAGGCCGACCTTTGATGAATAAAATGAATAGACTCCATCGACCGCAGGCAGCCCTCAAAGCTTCCGCTAAAGGCCGCTCATTTAAAGCGGCCGCCCCGCTGCTATGTACAACAGCTGTATAGAGGCTACGGGGCCTGGCTAGACTACAGCTGCTGTGTACAGGACACGGGGCCTGGCCAGGCTACAGCTGCTGTATACAGGATACGGGGCCTGGCGAGGCTACAGCTGCTGTACACAGGAGACGGGGCCTGGCCAGACTACAGCTGCTGTACACAGGAGACGGGGCCTGGCCAGGCTACAGCTGCTGTACACAGGAGACGGGGCCTGGCTAGGCTACACCTGCTGTACATACGAGGAAGCGTATTTAGGAGCAATATGCTTTCTAAAATTTATTTCTACCGCTTAGTATTGTACGCATGTACAGCATAACCAAACCTCAGACCGCTTTAAATGAGATCATTTATGTAATGCTGCTCAGGTAAGCCGAAGAAGTACGCGCAGCTCATAAAACACTCGGTCCGTCTGAGCAGACGTGAGGCGTTGATGACGACTAAAATGCTGACGCTCGCACAATTTGGGTCCGCTCATCCCACGCTTCGAAAACCGAACGGAGAGGAATGTGAGAGCTGCTCCTGATGTCTATTCGCTTCCCTCTATCTCGGGGATATCACAGGAAAATGAGTGAATGTTCAATTGCATTTAATTTCACCTTTCTGTACTCTGTTGTAGCAACGCCATTAATGTAATTTTCTACTTTATGGTTGCTATTGCATCACCGTACAGATCTTTCTGAGCCCCTTAATATAATGAAAAAAGCAAACTTGAGCAAAAAAATTATCCATTTTTCTATCCAAAAGTCTAAAACGCACAGCAGCCAACTCACCTTCTCCAAGCACCCTGAAGTCTGACAGACGCTGTAGGAGGCTGCAGGTTTTACCTTGCTAGACACCAGCGGCAGTGTGGTCTCAGTGGCCGTATGGTGTGCGGCCCACATCACGCCGGGTAGCGCAGCCCACTCCAACTGCAGAAGGTGGGAACAACCAATGAATATACTGCTTAAGGTTTAAGATATACGTACTGCATGGACCCTTCTAAATCGCCAAAAAAACGATTTAGAAATTTCTACGTTTTAGCAAAATATAGAATACCGAGTACATGTTTCACGGAATCAATATTAATTACGAACATCAACAAGGTTTTCATAGATAAATATGTGAATAATTTCAGCACTTACCAGTCTAAAGAACATTAAATAACCCTAGAAGAGAATCTCCTTTGAATTTTCCTTTTTATTTGCCTTTACCTGAAGCACTTCATAGCTTACCTCTCCACAAGAACAGGTACAAATAAACACAAATTAATGGGCCGAAGTTTGGAAGGCTAAATGAAAAGAGAAAATGGAAGCAAACCGCCTACGCCCTAACTCAACATTCACACACTAAAGTTACGCTATAAAGCACCTCAAAGATTTCATAAAATAAAAAAATTTAGATAAAGATCGTAGTTTCTAAAATGAGGAAAAAGATTTATTGGCTAGACAACAGTAGTATAGTTCATGGAAGTCGGAAAAAATAGAAAACTTCTCGTAAACAACCAATTTGACGAACGTTTTAATTTTACAACCATTAGTGGTAAGCAAGACGCAAACAAACTTGTGAGAAACTATCTCACACATCTAGATTTCGCAGAGCATAAAATATACTCCAGCGACACCCACGCATACAGTTCGAAATTGTGGCATCATAACACTTGAGGCACAGAGCATCAGCGCGCTTCCGCATACGAAGCTTTTGAGATCAATGCGCGTTGAAACTACGCGCAATCTAGTGAAAATTTTGCAGGGGAATGTTACTCTGGTTATTGGGACTTGATCAGATCTGACGCAGCCATTTATGACATAGACGGATACATTTTAGTAGCCTATGGTGTAATCAACAGTTATCGTAATACAATCGTGTAATAGTATCAGCACTTTCGACAAAATTATTACTAATATTACGTGCTGCGACGTGATCAGTTGTGATTTCACCATTCATATCATAATTACTTCTGATAGTACTATCATTTATTAAAACTGAAACTTACTCTATGACTTTATGCTAACCTGAGCCAATTACACTTCAAACTAAGATAAGTTGCTTATCCCACATAAATATTATCCGTTTCTTCAATATTCTTAAGACTGAGGCTTAGGAAATTTCCTTGAAAAAGCCTCGGTTTTGGGATTACTAAAAAATGATGCTGATCTCTCATGATTAGAGAATGGCGGTGGTTAGAACTTAGAAAAGTTATAGAGTAAATCATGCAGCCTGGATCGTCGTCTATCTTAAATCTAGTATCACATAGAGGCTCCATATGTATCACATGGAAGAATGAATGTTGGTATTGTGAATTGTTAAAAATTACTTGCAGGCGAAAAAAGTTGAAATTTTTTTTAATGAGAATCTCACAATGCTTTTGGACTTTGTAGTTGCTTTAAAACTAAAAGAAACGTTCATTAAAATGAACTAAAGACTTTCTCGACCATAAATGACAAATTGTACAGCCATTCATTAATCTACAAGTGGCGACTCGGGAAGAATGACGTGGCTTTTCAAATGTGTTATTAACACTTTGACTGCGACGTGCGCCTGCTACACGCGATCATCGAACCTAACCTAATGAAAGTACTAACGTATATGAATACAAATTTTCAAGTTTTCATAAAATTTGTGTTCATTACTCGAATAAGCTAGTTAGGATTAGGGGAAAAATGAATAGGATAACCAAATTTGTGACAGTAAAATCCTTCAATTTTAAGCTCACAGCGGAAATTTTTTTTTACATGAAATATTTCCTGCGTGGAGAATCGCAGTCAAAGTGTTAAAATTAATGATACTTTCCCAGGGATGCATGTAATGGGTCACAAATATACTTTATCGTTTCCTTTGAAGTGAACTATTCATAAGAAAACTATGCTTCTGAAATTACTGTTGATTTGTATTCAGCCAAATAAAATATTTGATTTCTTTCATATCACATTCATTTACGATACGTTATTCAGTATCCTATCAAGGCACAGTAGCATTTCAGTGCGGCTTCCACTAATATTCTCCTATGAGATGCTTCTACTGATAAGGGAAACGGAGCGACCAACCAATGAAGCAACAAAGAATAAAAAACTGCATATTATTCTACATAATTTTTTTAAATAGCTGTTGCAATTACATAAGACGAAAGAAGAGATGGGTAAATTGTTAATTAAAGTCTACGGTAATGACTACCAGTATTTAAGTATCTCAAGCGTTATTAAGACTTGATTCAAGCCGTGCTTACTGATGGTAATCTAAGTAGTCATTCTTGTGCCAGTTCAATTTGTTCAAGTTCATTCAACACAATCTCATATGTTATTTCATATTATGATCATAATGATCAATATATACCGAATTCAATGTAAGTTTACATTTATGATATATATACATTTAGAGGTAAAGTTTGTGAGAGGACGTAAAAACGGCCGCTCTCAAAAGGTAACATCAGGTAACTGAACTTGTATGTACAATAATACAGTAACAGCTGTCCACACTCATATGACTGAGAAGCAACATACTGTACTACAACAGCCTTAGCGTTAAATTTATAACAAAAGTTCAGGTTATCTGAATGAGTAGCAACTACAGTACTTAATTACACTCAAAGTTAGTATTTTCCAACGTTTGTGAAATACTTCAAATTTATTCTGGTGTACCTGAGAGGCAGACCGTGGACGTCAAACTGAGAAGCAGAATTACTGGCAACCTGATCGGCAATTTAGCCAAAACTTGACCAGCAACGCGCCAGTTAACCTGCCAGGTAACACGACAAACAACTTCAAAAGCACGGTCACTAATTTTGCACCAAAGATATTGAAGTTGTCTTAAATAGTCCCTTGGTAGGTGTAAGGTTTTTGCAGATCTAATGTCTGTGAAGTTAACGTATAAGTTCAAATCCACACAAATATCGTTAAAGTTTTGTTATTTTACCAGCGTACCCTGCCTTTCATTTTCTTATTTACGCTCCTTCTAATTCCCTTTTTTAAACCTTGCTTTCTTGCTATTTGACTATTTGAAAGATCTATTTTGTGATCAGATCTTTTCACAGATATTATTGCAAATCAAAGGAGACTGTTGAATGAAATGAACTCAAAATTTGACACCATCCTCTTTCGAAGCAAGCAAACATTTACCGAGCCCATAGCTCAATGCATGTTAGAAAACAGAAACAGAATATTGGAAAGCGTCTTAATAAATGTCAGAAAGTTTGAGCACAAATCGGTCAGTGCTCGTATAATTATCAGTATTTTATATGACAATCATAAATACATACCCATTGCGTTAAGACCAGTTGTTCCATGAATACATCGCACAGACCCTTCTCAGAAACATGAAATCTAATTTTATTCGTGACTTTTTCCCCCTGATTAATAGGTTACCATAATTTATCGTCGATCATGGCATTTTATTGTAAATATCATGACTTATGGCAGTCAAAATATTTTCGTATTTTTTTCAAGTTCACAGCGAAATGTTGAAATGTGTGGTAGGTTATCATAGTTCATCGTCGATATGATAACTTACGGTGATTTATCGTGATTGAAGGCAGTTTATGATCGAGCTGAGCCAACATTGTCAACACGAGGATCAAGCGACACTTCATCTCATCTCAAGGTTCAAAGTTTAGAAAAACCATCAATTTTGAGCCTGGACGCTTCCAACGAGCCTGCAGGGAGTCGTAAATCCTGACCTAACAAATCCCTTCGATCGGGGAGTCCGGGAGGCATTGGGAAGCTTAGGGGAATGTGGGGAGTTCTTTGGAGTGTGGGAATGTACTCGTAGGAGCTTAGCGGTATGTCGAGGGTTCTTAGGAACGTAGAAATATAGAGGCTTAAATGTCTAGAGTTGTTAAGAATGTAGAAATATAGAGGCTTAAATGTCTAGAGTTGTTAGGAATGTAGAAATATTCATGTAGAGGCTTAAATATCTAGAGTTCATAGAAGTGTAGAAATACAGAGATTCTCTAGGCTTTCAAGGTATTCGAGAAATTAAGTTTTCAGCGTGAAAAAGAAGTAAAAGCTTTCTTAGAGTTAGACGAAAAACAAAAGTTTTGAGGAGCTAATTTTTTTTTCAATTTCACCACTGTATGTTGACATATGTGATAGGTTATCACAGTACTGAGGGTTTTAGTGAGAAATAATCATTCAAAAAAATTTAACAGTAAATAACATTCCTGGACTGGCTTACGAAAAATGAGACCTTTGAGTACTGGAACGGGAAAAAGTTTCGAGTAGTTTTATTAAAAAGCAAAAGCTCTATGCTGTTTAGTAGAAAACAGAGTGTTGAGTAGTTCAATAACAAAACAACGTTTCAAGGCACTCAAAGGATAAGTAAACTTAACGAGCTAATGGTGTAAAAACAGCTGTGAGGGGTAAAATGGTTTCGTAAGGTATCAGCGTTTCCCTATTAGTGCTAAATTTCCACAGAATTAAAAAAAACTTCAAAGACTTGGACAATGGTAGCGAGATTGACATGTCAAGGAAATCGAAAAATTTCAAATGGAAACGTGTTGATCACTCAAAAGAAATAATAATGCCCAAGAGTTTCAAGACGCCCAAAAAATTAGCATCAAAGCAAGTAACAATGAAATGGAAACTGTTTTTTGAGCTTAAGAGAGTTTTGAGGAGAAATTGTGATTAAAATATCATTACACGTGTAGAAAAGGAACAATTCTAAGTAACTTAGAAAAAATACTTAGTTTTTTGCCTTAAGGCTAGGGAAAATCCCAATACATTCTGCACGTTATGGCCTCCGTTTGGCAGTGTAACTTGCATCAGCACAAATGAAACGCGTATACAGTGAATGTAGATCTACGTTGAAACGAAAGTGAAATGAAACACAGCGTTCAACGCTGCGCATGAATGAAACAGCCTGCGAGATAATATGGGAACTTATGGTCATAAATTTATCAAGCAATGGGATAATTGCACATGCAACTTTTGTTGTTCCAGGCTCGTGTCTGATCAATGCATGGGATAGCAGCATGAGTGTCTCAAAGGAGGAAAACACAGCAGGGGCATGAGGTGGTAAGTGGTATTAGGTGCCTGGAATTGGTCAGATTTTAAGGGCGTGAAGAGAGTGCAGTTAGGGAACGCTAGGTTAGGATGTAAAATATATGTAATCTAAATGCCGCGGTGGAGGTGCTGACACAACTGTACGAAGAAGTGATTACCGCACTAAATATCACGCGTATAAGATCTGTAGTGATAGATTAATTATCATTAGTAGATAGCATTCTCTGATAATTTGAGAGCCAAAATTTAAGTCTAATAATTCCAAACGAATTGAAGTGTCTGACCAGCCCGTGTTTTATTCGAACTCATTCCGACCCTCACATGCATCCACTTTAAGTAAGGTCGGTTATCCACCAAGTTAGTTCCAACCGACACCTCTGCAGCACAGGCTCGTCAGCACGTCTCTCATGATCCTTGCAGACCCAAAACACCGTTAACTCATCAACGTTCATCGAGTGGCTGTGTAGCCACGGTCGGCTAATCCCCATCCCATGGGGACACGAGGACAGGTCGGTGGAGAGCGTTTTGGGCCTCATGGAGACGTCCCCATGCGCTCCGTTCCTTGTATGAGAGCCCGGAATGTGGGGAGAGCGGCGAGTTTAACTGACGATACAGCCGCTTTTGTCTGACCACCGTTCTTCTATCCTTGAAAAATTGATTTAACTTTGTAACATTCCATTCCAAAACACGGTCATCCATAAAAATTGCAGCCATAGATATTTATTCTGTTTTCAATTACCGGCTTTTCAATTAACCATTTATGCTTGAATAAAGGTATGTTGTATCAATGCTTGAGCTTCATCAGGAAATTTAATATTATAATTTCTCAGACGGCAGGATAGGGGAAAATATTAATATTACTGTACCATCGGTGCACCGCATTCCACGTACTTTTCTCTGTATTCCTTAAGGGATTCCTCCGTCGGTCTCGTCAATTCTCAAGCTACTCCGACTTGACTCCCACACGTGAATTTAATGTATGCTTAATTTGAAAACCTGGAGAAATTTCCAAAATAAGCTCCTCGCACAAAACCTGGTCACCTATTTTTTTCGAGCTCCAGTTGTGTCCTTAAGCCACCAGTATTTTATCCTGAAGTATCCTAAAGCCGCGCATATTTTATCCTGAAGTGTCCTGAAGCCGCCAGTATTTTATCCTGAAGTGTCCTGAAGCCCCTAGTATTTTATCCTGAAGTGTCTTGAAGCTGCCAGTATTTTATTCTGAAGCGTCCTGAAACCGCCAGTATTTTATCCTGAAGTGTCCTGAAGCCACCAGTATTTTAACCTGAAGTGTTTTGAAATCGTGCAAGTGATTACCTCAATGAAGTATTGTCTCAGGTACTTAAGATATCGACGGTTGTGTCCTGAAGCTATCAGTATTCCTGAAGTATTCTAAAGTCACAAAAGTATTTACATCAATGAGCTTGTATCTTTAGTACTCAAAATACTTCCAGTTGTACTCTAGAAAGCAAATTTGAAGTAACCGACCGAGGAGGCTGGGAGTGTAGGAACTGACCACACCCAGAAACAAGCTCTAATCATAACCAAGTGACAGAAACACGCTGTAAGTCGTTGTTTATTTCCTCTTCCAATATGAAGCAAAGAAATCTCCCAGAAGTAATGATGCAAGTAAATTTCAGTTGAGAATAAAATAATATGATTCCCAACATCGCTTGAATGCACTTTAGTTACCGAATATCACCGACGTCCGATGAACATATTGCCCTCGAGCTGCCAGGTGCGAAGCAGATGGTTCGTTACTGCAAATGAATTATTCCAACAACAAAACTGATTACTGACTATAATGAAAGTGGATCCGACTGTACACAACACGCTGATAGAAGCAAGCTGCAAACATGCACTAATTTACAATGACTCAAATTAAGAAAAGCTTCAAAATTCCTACACGCGAGACAAGACTTCACAAGTTCTTTTGTCCCTCTGAAAGAAACGAATTTATTATGCGTATTGTGCTGTGGGAGTTGGAGCTGTCTACAGCGACGGAAGTTGGGGCTGCCTGTAGCGACGGAAGTTCGGGTTGTCTGTAGCGACGGAAGTTGGGACTGTCTTTAGCGACGGAAGTTGGGACTGTCTGTAGCGACGGAAGTTGGGGCTGTCTGTAGCGACGGAAGTTGAGGCTGTCTGTAGCGACGGAAGTTCGGGCTGTGTAGTTTGCGCTGTGGTGTTGCACCGCTGTAGTGCTACCGCACCGTAGTGCTGCAGCGCCGTAGTGCTACACCGCTGTGGTGTTGCACCACCGTAGTGCTGTAGTGCCGTAGTGCTGCAGCGCCGTAGTGCTACACCGCTGTGATGTTGCACCACCGTAGTGCTGTAGTGCCGTAGTGCTGCACCCCTGTGGTGTTTTAGAACCAATTTCATCCAATAATGATAAACAAAACCGAAGTACCAGAGAAACAGTTAACCGAAGCCATCGTTCATCAGTTCACGATGCGCCAGTAAAACTTCCTACGTACATTCAGATGTTGGGTATGAACGTCCAAAGTCAAATCAACGTCTAATCAACAAAGTCAAATCAACGTCTAATCATCAATCCCATGAATACAGGCTTAGAAATAGTTGAACCGAGTTATTTGCTACCATTCAAGTCATTTTTTAAGTTCAAATAAAACTTATGGTCATCCTTACAAGTTTTTGAGATGAATGAAGTGTGTTTTAGACGTGGCTTCTACCACGTGAACTATTTTCTTCCGGGACGTAAAAATTTTCAAGGAAAAACAAGTCTACATTTTTCCAGCTCGAGCCATGCCCTTACTTCTGATTTTTACTTAATTTCTGACAAAAATAAGAGGCTTGCGGCGGAATCTAATGAATTTTCGTTGTGATTTCTATGTGGACAATTGGAAAAGGTGCCAGAAAAACAGAAGAGAGGCTGAGGTGTTTGTTAAAGAAGCCTCGCAAACACAGAGCTACTGACGGCAGCAGCTGACGGTCTCTCACGACGGCCCCGCCAAAACTTGCGGCTTGCCAAGTTTGGTTTCGCGTGAAATTTTTCACAGTACCGACGTTTTTAAAATTTGTCGCAAGACCTACGCCAGAAGTATTTGTGCTGATTTATTTAGCCAATGTTAGGGCTTCTTGGTAACAAGGGTCTTAAACTTGGTTCAAAAAGAATTCTCCGGAAGGGTTTGGGGCTTGTAATGCATTTTGATCGGTAAATTGTCGAATACGGATAGAATTTGAATTGAGCGTGTCACCGTTTTTGGCAGCCCCATCTTCCAGGAGGTCAGCTCGCCTCGGAGAGAACGAATGGCGGCGCCTGGCCCAGAAAAACAAGTCGAAGTGAACGCACTCATTTTTCAAACTCTTGAAACCTTGCGACACTTTTCAAGATGTCTTCTCTGTTAAGAACACGAAATTTCTTGAGAAAACTCAGAAAGCCGCAAACATGACCTGCCAATCGGGGTAAGCTGGTTGCCAAAACAATGAGTATTTTTACGCGTTTCCAAGTTTAAAAAAACCTTCACGTACAGCATGTAGGTGTGATGACCATGCACACAGCCATCCATTTGCACCTCGCGCCTCCGTGACGTACGTCGGATGGATACCGGCACATTATTTAGTTGAGAGGGGAGCGCGGGGTTAATCGATTGTTTCTATCCACAACTTTTTGCATAATGCAGCGGAGGGATTTGTTGCCTAAGACAGATTAACTGCTCAATTATCTCTAAAAGGTTATTGTCTACCCGCAGAAATTTTTTTATTTACTTGGGCGAGTGCAAACTTGTAAAAATTTTACCTGGATTTAAAAAAAATTGTTACCCTGAATTATCTCCATCAGGTTAGTCAGACAGATGAGCGTTCAAATCTTGGCTAACTTGACTGTCCAGTTAAATGATGGACTATCGAGAACCGTTTACTCCAGTGTCCATGTACAGGTGTTCAGTGCCGCAGCTACAGGACTTGGTGAGTACCATTTTAACTTCATTTAGACTAAAATAATGCATCTTTTCCTGCGCAAAACTCAGCTCAACTCAAGAGCAAAACTCAAAACTCAGCCCTATGTAGAAACAAGAAACATGCTTAAGTGTGCCGTATTGCAGCATTCAAGAGACATTTTATGTACTCGTTGATGTTGACTTTTTATAAACCAGTTCTGTCACTGCCTGCCAGTGTTCATAAGGAAATTGACTTGAAAGGGGATCGGGTGTATTTGCCCTCTATTTAGGTCTTCGAATGTATCAGGAACTGAGCATCAGCGGCCTTGCCACATGATAACGAGAAAAATGCTTGCTGATATAGTCTATGACTTGCAGCATTAAAAATTT
The DNA here is from genome assembly GCA_014899125.1 of Orchestia grillus. NCBI lineage: Eukaryota > Metazoa > Arthropoda > Malacostraca > Amphipoda > Talitridae > Orchestia > Orchestia grillus. The sequence continues at coordinate 24,630 of VOMN01065417.1, forward strand.
GTTTTTAATTTTTTCAAACAATAGAATTACGTTTTTGAAGATTTGGTTACAGGTGGGGGGTTTTAATTCAAAAAGTCTACAACGCCCCTAGGATACGGACATCAACTCAAATCCATTGTTCAATGTACCTGGTGCGATTTTTTCCCTATTTAATTATTGAAAAGAAGACAGGACGAGGCAAGGAACGGATGTACGAAGGAAGGTGCAAGTGTATCAACACATGAAGAATGTTCCAGTTTTTAATCTTAGCGGAAACTTTGAATATGACACCAGGTTGTCATGTTTTTTACAATTTTGACGTCTTTTTTCATTTTATGTTCATATCCTCAATCGCCTGAGCTCTACACGAGTGTTCTTTACTTTTTTTGCTTTAGAGCAAAGGCGCACGCTTCGTAAATTTGCAATGAGAAGCGACTGAAGAAGCTTGATATTCGAATTCGGTTTCACATTCAATCGTGTATCTGAGATATTGCCCTCTTTTAGTGGCACTGAGCTTTTTTTAAACATTGTACTTAAAACGATAAAATATTCGTGGTATAGTACATAAAAAAACTCATATTTTATTTGACATCTTACTCAACAATACTGAAGATACTGTGATATTTATTTAACACCAGCACCGAGTTTAATAAGAGATCATCTAAGGTAGATGCTCATATTTTGAAATACTTGTATTTAAAATTCAACAGTTCCTTGTAATTTGAGGCCCATACAACTCACTTCTCGCATTTTGCTCTGCTAACCAACTCAAACGGCGACCTAACGCTAAAAACTTTCCTTTTCTTCCTTCAATATCTTGGTAAGATAATACAGTTGTATAAGAAGTAAGCTTTCATCCGTTTGTCAATGCCTGACTTATTTTGAGAATATTTATCATTAAAGAGACGCAGTTCTTCTACATCAGAAATTTAATGAATAAGCCACCGAAAGTTTGCCGATGGAATTCGTTGGGAAGTTTTAAAAATACACTGCATCAGCGGCTGCGGAAATCCGCAGTGCAGATTTTCTGTCCGGCACAATCTCAGGAAGGTAATGACATTTTCCAGTAACGCGGCTCTGCAGGCTCTGTGAAGATCACTCATTTCTGGCGCTCCCTCGGCGCATCGAGGGACTCGAGTTCATATGAAGAATAAGGCATCCAGAATCATTAAAATGCCAAGACATGATCGAACATGTGATTCTGGATACCCAATTTTCATGACGTAAACGGGCGAGACAAAGATGGAGCTTGAGGATTGGTTTTTAACGTTTTTCAACTCAAGTGCTGCGAAAAATTCTAGAACGGAGACCCCATAAAAGGATATATCGCTAAATTTTATTTTTTCGTGTAAATACCTGAAGTAATTTACAGTATGAGCTGTATACTTAGATATTCTACCGACTTTCGATCAATTTTTTACGTGGTACTCTGCATTTTCCTCCCCCCTTGTGCATGTTAGATAGTTAAATGTTAGTGCATTAACCGTAGAGTTTACCCATAATTATATTTTCCATTGCCAAATGTACATGAAAAGCGACACACACAGAGCTAATCTACCAAGCTTATACTGAAAAATACTAGAGGTATTTGTACAGGGAAGTGGAAATTGGCCACATATTCTTTCACGGGGTCTCCGCTTCACAATTATACGCGTTTATCACTGCTCCACGAGCCGGAATTGGCACCCTGCAGCCAACAGGCAGGAACTGTCACCCAATTGGCACCCTGCAGCCAACAGGCAGGAACTGTCACCCAATTGGCACCCTGCAGCCAACAGGCAGGAACTGTCACCCAATTGGCACCCTGCAGCCAACANAAAATGTGTCTTCTAGAAAATATTTTGGGCAGTAAAGAGCAAACTAATTTTTGTATTCTAACTACTTACCTCTGACAAGTTTTCCAGTCTCCGTGCACAAGGCGTAAGTTTCATGACGCAAGTGGCGCCATTTTGAGTACCAGAAATGCTGGTTCAGCGAGGCCGACACTCACTCCTGCCCTCGAGACCAGGCCGTCAACTTCCGCCCTCAATTTTGCGACACGTGACCGCGCTCAAATTGAGGAAGTACTTAATTTGAGTTAAATGGAAAGTAAATCAAATGGAATGACCGAACACTAAGTGCAAATACAAATTGAGCGATTTTATTGGTCCATCTATTTATTATTGTTTTTTATTTTCATTGAAACTTGAGTGTTTTTTAAGAAAAATTTAAATTATCTTCGTGTAGTAGTCCATTTTAAGTCAGTACATAAATACAATCTAGCATTTTAAAGTCAACTACTCTTGTACGGGATCTACACGAGATATTGTAATTTTAATTACTTTTTTTACTTCCTTATAATAAATGTTATGATATAGAAAGACATGCTTTCCTAATAATATACTTATTGAATTTAAAAATTAGAAACTTGTATTCGTTTGGAGTTCATTTTGACTTTCGTATAATTATTCAAAAAATTCGTTACTATTACGTTCAAAACAAAATTTTGCACTAAATGTTTGTAAAATGTTTTATTTAAGTCAATTTGAATAAGTAAAACATGTAAAATCCATAGCAAACTACCGGTCCTTTTTATTTATAAAATTCTCAAAAACGATTTCATTGCTACCCTTAGCATTCATTTTTGCTTAGAGAAAAACCTGAAAACAATATTTCCCGGCGAAGCTAAATTTCTGGCGCGAAGTGAAGGTCTAAAGCCTGCCGCAGACCACACAACTCAAGCCTGCCGCAGACCACACGACTCATCAGGCCTCAAAAATGAGCAATTCGCCTCCCAAAGTTGAGCCCTCAGTCACGAAAAGTTATATTGACGAACTTCTTGCGTGTGTCACATCCATGATTAATTTGAGAGGCGATGTGAGGGTTCATACGAGCCAGAAAGCTGGCGCAGATTTTCCATTTCGCAGAAGTTTTTCTGACGCTCGCGAGGCCATAAAATTTACCTGGGTCAAGAGACACGCAGGCAGTCATCGCAGCGGTGATGTCAGACTCGAGCTGCTGGGAAACTCTTTGTACTTGCGGATTTTCTTCCCATTGTATATGGCTGCTCGTGCTAGTGAATGTGTACAATTATTGTCACACGTTTGAACTGGAACGATGGACAGAAATTTCTTGCGACAAAACTAACAACGTGGAAGGAAATTGATCATGGGTTCTTTCTTCGTTGACCAAAATATTTGTACGAAGATAAAATTTTGGACGCTAATGTTATGGTCGGCAGAATTTCACAATGCCACGGAAAAATTGTGATTTTTTGAGCCCCGGCAGCCTGTTCACATGACCCAGCAAACTGGGCACACGACTCAGTACACCCAGAAGGGGCTCATAAAACATCCGTCCAAACTGACGTCTACTGAAAGTATGTACACACAATCAGAGAACTGGATATTAAATTGTATAATGAAAGATGGACGTCACGTAGATATCGCTGCATATTACATTGCGCACAAGTACATGGACATTACATGGATATCTCTCGAGTCAATGAGCTAACAAAAAAATCACTAAAATTTGGTAACCCATTTAGGGAATAATATAAATTAAGATGTCATATCCGGAGATATTATGTGCATATCGCATCGATGTTGTTATAGAATTATGTCACAGTGTGTAGTATTGCAATGAAGAATGTAATGCAACATTTTATTTTCAGTTGCCACGAAAATAACGACGGTTCTGTAATCCGAACGAAGGAAATATTTTGAAACAATGTGACCGGAGGAAAATATAAAAACTGATCTCGGGTGAACTCGACACAGAAGGACTTTTTTTGAGCAGTTCCCTCACACCTGAAACGCTCTAACAGCAACTGAGGGCTCAGCTCCCAGTCTCTTCTCTTTAGGAAATCTTTAATTTCCCCACCGGGAAGATCCATTTTTCTGGCACGACAGGACATATGTTTTCTTTAATCTCCATTTTTCGTTGAGGAAGTCTCGCCTAAAATCTCCAAAAACAAACAAAATATGTACCGGCAGTTTAGTGCATCGGTAAAAAACGAGCCAATAGCTAATGGTTTGATGAAATTTTTATCCATTTATTTATTCGTTTATTCATTATTAGACCATATTTTTTCCACAGATACAATCCTTGACACCTTCATTCATTCACACTCTTATACATAGAGTTGGCAGTACGTACATAGCCCTTTCATCCTACGCGACAATCCTATATTCAGTCCAGTCCGATTAATTCGTTAATTTATCAGCAGGTAAACATTCTTTACGCGAGAGCGTAGTGGTGTACATTAGCATGAACCCTGGAAGCGTTCGTTCGGTAGCCTCCCAATTAGAGCAAGCTGATGCATTTAAAAGGCGAGGCCCTTTGGTGTTGCCAAGGCTACAAGCGCTCGCTGCACAAATTAAACTTCTTCCTCGTCCACAGGTATTTTTGGGCATCAGGAATTCAGGATCGATTCCGGCCGTGAATATCGGAGGCATCAGGGCTGGTTCTTGCGGTGATCTCCGGCCGCCAATGTCAGGCGCGCCTGGTACTGCAAACTGGCTTTACAGAGGCTGACAACCTGGAAGGAAAGTCAATAAATAAGCTATTTGGTGTACCCATGAATCAGAGGGTCGACAAACCTCTACATCAATTAGTCAATAAATCTGTTCGTCAAAGAACCTGTAAACCTGTGATTCACCATCCAGTAATTTTTGAAGGGGAGGGAAAATGGGGGTTCAGGGGGTGTTCTCGGAAGTCAATGCCCCTTAACGTACCCGTCACTGGCGTCGTGTTAATGCACAAGCGGACATTTGTGTGATGTACTGATGAATTCCATCTAGTTTACTACTTAAATTCACAAGTACCTTCTGGATACCATAATCATGAAATAATTAGCGTAGGTGATCAAAATCACCACAGCGTAATTATTTCATACGTTTCAGAACGTACCGTGCGTGAATCTCACTGTAGATACCATCAAAACATTTGTCATCGTATAAAGAACATTCCTTTTCTCTAGTTTCGTAATGATACTATCATATTTTAGTTACTTACATAATTTGCCGTAAAAGAAAAAATGTAACTACTACTAAATTTCATTCATAGCGCAACTGCGTACCCTCAGGAGTGGGCGAGGCAAGTACCATGTAGTTTTGGTTTTACATACTAGTTTGTACTTCAAGAGATACAACGATCGGAAGATATGACTTACAGTACAAGCTTAAAATTCGTACTTGAATGTAACATATACTTAAAAACAGAACACTGCGTCTCTAGTAAGTGAAGCCGTCAGTTATTAGAGTCACGAAGTCTGAGGTGTCCAACGGATTTATTATGCTCTTTCAGTCAATATTTTAGTACTGTGTCCTGTAGACTTAAAAAAGTTAACCAATACATGACTTTTATAAAGATCGGTTTTTCACGAACCAAAGACGATATAAAAAATTCAAGATCCTCGAAGGCATCTTGATTTTTAAAAAATTCCTTCTGGTGCTGAAAGGGCTCCAAAATCTCCAGCTGACAAGAATTTCCTTTTTCATAAACCTAATATTTCCCATTATCGGGAGAGTTAGTATCTCTCATTGTCATAAGGAATGGGATTTTCTATTCTCATCAGATTAAAATTTCCCCTTCCAAAAAAACTAATGTTTCTCATTCACATTAAACCTGAATTTTTTATTCTCATAAAAACTTAGATTTCCCATTTTGAAAAAAACAAGATTTTCTTTTTGAAAAAACTAAGATTCCCATTTTGAAAAAACTTAGATTTCCCACTTGGAAAAACTAAGATTTCCCATTTAAAATGATAAGATTTCTCATTTTGGAAAAACCTAAATTTCTCATTCTCATGAAACAAAGATTTCTCATTCTTATAAAGACGATTTCCGGTTGGCTTAGAAACTGCGATTTCTCATTCTTCTATTACTAAAACTTCCCATCCTCACAAAAATTCAAATTTTTCGTTTTCGTGAACTAGGGATTTCAATTTTCATGTCACTAGGAATTCCTATTTTCACATCACTAGGAATTCCTGTTCTCATAATACCAGGATTTTTTAGTCTCATCGAAAATGATTTCTTATTTTTACAGGAAGCTGGATTCCTGACTTTCTTTAGAAATACGATTTCATCTATAATATTTGATAGCCAGCATTCCACTTTCATATAAAGACCAGAAATTTCAAAGAATTTTTCAGGCGTAAAATTTCCCGATGCTGAACAATATCTCATTCGAAACTGTTTTTGATTTCAAGATCATCTCTGAGTTAGATGATTCCACGTTTCTTTACAAATACAAGTTTTCACAGAATTCCAATTCCATGTAAATATAAGATTTTCCCTGGATCCCACAGTAAAAAAAGAACTAGCGATATTCAAGGATCCTAAAATTCATAAAATAATCCAGACATTTACGCAACCGCATGTTTTAAAATCATTCTCGAATTACAGGTAAGTTGACGTTTCTAAGTTACTCACCTTTCCAAGTAACCTCAACTTGCCAAGCAGTAACCCTACATTTCCCAGTAACCCCACATTTCCTAGTAACCCCACATTTCCTAGTAACCCCACATTTCCCAGTAACCCTACATTTCCCAGTAACCCCCTCCCATTTCCGAGAAACCCTACATTTCCCATAAACCCTACATTTCCCAGTAACCGCTCATTTCCTAGTAACCCCACATTTCCCAGTAACCCCAAATTTCCTAGTAATCTCCAATTTCCAAGTAAACTCTCATTTCCAAGTAACCTCGCATTCCCAACAAAATCCCTTCTTTCTCAGTAACATATTTTCAGTCGATTCCTAGTAACCCCACATTCCCTAGTGAAGTTACATTGACATGGGGTTTCCACCCAGTAACCCCAAAAACTACTAGGGAAGTTATCTGCGAGACTTCCATCTCTCTCTATTTCGAATTGGCGAATTTGAGGACGTCAGCTTCTTTTTATGTTCTTTTTTTAAATATGCGGACACTGTGTCTGTGTGTAGCTGTGTGTGTCTATCTGTGTGTGAGTGTATGTGTGTGCGTGTATATGTGTGTGTAGGTTTCTGCACACATGTTTGTTCTAAATATGAATGTGTATTTGTGTGCATGTGTGGTTGCATCAAATATGGGCTGAATATGTGAGTGTACGAGAGTAAGAGTATATGAGTGCTGGAGTGTCTGTGGGTGTACGTATACTCACATAATGTGACCTGCATCGTGGATGATCTGAACATCGTTCACTTACATAAAATAGTCGCAGAGACAAAATACGTTCAATTCGCAAAATAAAAATAAAGCTCCGTATACCTCGCCAGCTGCGAAATCAGTGAGGCTCAGAATTACTCAGCAGAAACTAATTAATTTTTCAGAAATATTCATTGGAGGCAGAAATTTCCTTCGCTCTTCGCTCACCAGCGATTCTTATTTGAATCTATTTAAAGGCGTATGCAAATGAAAAAGCATTCATGCTTTTCCTACTCTACTTCTCTGTAGTTTTTTTAATTTTCTGAGGGGTTCCGTGAAAGAGAAAGAATAAATAATTTTTACTATCATCCCTCGAATAACAAAATATAAAAATTCCCTTTTCCCCGAAAATTTTCTATACGCAAATCTTGAAAAAGCCCTCAGCTCATACGCAAATGATGGGTATCACAACTGACATTTCCCTCACGCATCTTTCGTGAGTTTTTCTCCATGAGTGTAGCCTAGTTGAGCCTCCTAGGCCACGTATGTGCCACAAATGTTTTCAACAAATCCAGTGGGATATACATGTATTTGATCCAAAAAAGTATTGGTGTAGAACTATTCCAAAATTAACCATTCATTCATGTATGCATGTCTACTGAAACAAAAAAATATGTTTAGATATTTGAATCCATTACGCGAATGCCGACTCGTAACAGTTAACTAACGAGTTTCTTACCTCTCGTAATTCATCATGTGTTGACATACTTCAGTAGCGTGTTCCATTACAGAGAATTCAGGTTTAGCTCGAAACAACACACACACACACACACACAGACGCCCACACAAGGTGGCGGCGGTAGCAGCAAGGGCTTTTATCCTCTTATGTCTCGGCAGAGCAATAGGCTCACGAGCCCAAGTGGCGTAAATCTCTCCCCCAAGCCTCTGTGTAACATCACCGCGATATATTTTCACGATTTTCGCCCAAAATCAGAATTTTTTTCTGTATTATACCCGGCAGATGCTGCGCTCACGGAGACGAGCCGAGTCTGAGAGCGGAAAAAATCGTTATTTTCTCTGTCAGGACCTTCCTGTCTGGCGAGATCCAGGGATCAGGCGCTATGGGTCTAAAAGATCCTTGGGATCTGTGGGACCGGTGCCAAAGTGATCTGTCCAGCGCCTGGGAGCGTGTCCCTACCGACTCACGACACGTCTTCGACACGTCCGGACGAGGCACACGGGCTGCACTCGATTTGTTGCTGTTGCAAATATAAAAAAAAAATCTTCCTGTGCATCCTTTGAAATATCTTAGTCGATGACGACATTTAGCGAACAAATGCTTTAGTTGAAGTTTCTATTCAAACTACAGAGCTGTATTTGAAATTTTGCATCACGTTATCAAGAGTTACTTGCAATTGATCAATTTGTAGTCGTATTCTCAATCTTTTCTTGAATTTTCTCAGCCATGTAATTGAGTTTCCGTTCATACAACAGTTTTAGCACAGCCTCCCCCTCGGTTATACGTGTAGATAGTCAGAAGCTTTGCTGCAGCTCACACTCGCACTCCTATTTATGGTCTTACTCCCACTGGCTGCGCTCTGTGAGCACTCAAGGCGCACCTCTCGTCAGAGCAGCTCTGAGGCACAGCGACGAGACGGTCTCGCTAGAGCTCAGTCTCGCGCGTCCTGCAAACGTAGAGTGAGGTAACTCGAGGCTGCTTTGGATGTCCTCAGTTGGGTTCCCGCAAATGCCATTTAAGTTACTCTTAAGACCTTGAGAAATAGAATGAGTAGGAATTAAAGGCATCCAGCGAGCTCTGAGGTGCCTATTCGCATAATTGCTGAAGCATAAACGCACTTATTCTAATTTCTTTCATCGCTACGGAGAGCTTCCAAACGATAGACTAACGCGTGGTTAATTTTCCCCTGTGGTTTGATATGCCAACGTTCGGTCCTAACCTAACGTACAACGTAGGTTGAATATGTTTATAACATTCGAGCCGAGGTTAATTTTCAATGCTGGTTGAATATGCCAACATGAATAATGCGATTAATTAGTTGTATTATTCATGTTCGCGTACAATCGAACACAGAATAAGAGAAATATATTTTATGTGTTACTTTCCGTCGTGCTTTATCGTGAAGTTATCTTTACTGAAGTTAAAATGTGACGATATTAAAAAAACACTAATATTATTCCATTTCATGACAAGTTAGAGGTCGTTTGTTACAAATTCGATTTCGTTTGTGATCAATCGACTTGGAAATGGTTTAGTGCATTATCCTTGAATCTAGAGCACCATTATTGTATCCAGTGTATTTGCCGTGTATCCAATGCACCAGTGCTGTGTACGTAGTGTACCAGCCCAATGTACGCAGTGTACCAACCTTGTGTACCCCGTGTATTAGTCCTGTGTACCTCGTGTACCAGCCCTGTGTACCCCGTGTACCAGCCCTGTGTACCCCGTGTACCACCCCTGTGTACCCCGTGTGCCAGCCCTGTGTACCTTGTGTACCAGCCCTGTGTACCTCGTGTACCAGCCCTATAGCTCACTCTGGTGCAGCTCCGGAGAGTGAATGGGTCCAGCAGTGCCTGCAAGGAAGTGCTCGCCGCTGAGCGTCAGAGTAGCCTTATTTCAACTCAATGAAAAACTAGAATGGATTTTTATTGAAGAAAAGGAAATCAAATTTTGACCTGACGAAAGTGTAGAATGAACTTGGACTGAACAAGAGGATAAAGCATACCTTCCTCGCACATGGAGGTAAAATGAACTTTTTATGAACATGAACGTAGCAGCGGTAACCTATACGTCGTGTGACCGTAAAATTAACATTGCGTTCACAAACGCGAGGGTTACGAGCTGAACTTCAGAACCTGAAGAAATATTTGGTTTCGGTTCTTCCAAAATTTACACTCCAACCCCATTCTGAAGGGCAATTAGTTACTGGAAACAAATAAGACGCAAATTAATATTTTTTAAGTGAAATAAAATATCTTCTAATGATACTCTAGAATCAGAAAATGGAAGTATACTTTTTTATTTTATGTTATCATGGAAGAAAATAACTTGTTTTCTTGAAAGTTAAACTAGAGATGCATGATTTAGAATGATTTGAGAGTTTCGGTCTGATTGCAATTCATACAGTGCATAAAAAACATTTTCATATTTCACAAATTGAATGAAACCATAATTGATCATTTCACTTCCCCTCAGCATATTACAAACATTGAGTATTGGACTCACGAAATCTCCAGAGGAGTCGACAGTAGCGCCAGAATAGCGCAGGATGACGAGACTTGAATGTTACAGTCTACCTGCGACAGCACCGTGAAATGATTTGGTGGTGATCAGGGTGAGAGCACTGAACTGTATTGGCTGTTGAAACTTGTAATTGGAAGTTGAAACCTGTGTTGGCGGTTGAAACTTATGATTGGTAGTTGAAACTTGTAATTGGTAGCTGAAACTTGTAATTTACCGTTGAAACATGTGATTGGCAGTTGAAACTTGTGATTGGCGGTAAAAACTTGTGATTGACAATTTGAAACTTGTGATTGGCATTTGAAATTTGTGTCTGGCAGTAGAAGCCTATGACTAGTGAGTCCGTAGTGCACCAGTCATGTGTACACAGTGTGACTGGATTGTGAAACTGTGATTGGCAGCTTAAACTTGTGACTGGGTGTTGAACGTTAAAATTTTCAGTTAAATATTGCAACATGTACATGCAAAAAGAATTACTTCTCCGCGTAAAATTATAATGACACTTAAAAATTGCAGCTGACAGTAGAAAATTACCACTGGCAACTGAAATTTATAACTGACAGTAAGCAATTGCACCTGACAGTTGGAAAAAGAATTACTACCGCTTGCAGAAATTGCAATCCTTTGGAGCCCACACCCTCAGGGATAACAAGAATCATTTGGAGCTCACATTAACAGGGATAACAAGAATCATTTGGAGCCCACATTAACAGGGATAACAAGAATCATTTGCAGCTCACACCCACAGGGATAACAAGAATCATTTGGAGCTCACATTAACAGGGATAACAAAAATCATTTGTAGCTCACACCCACAGGGATAACAAAAATCATTTGTAGCTCACTCCCACAGGGATAACAACAAATATTTGTAGCTCACACCCGCAGGGATAACAACTCAGGAGAAAACACTCTGCTTAGAATTAATTTGCATGTTAATGCCGGACTCGGCCGCGTTGTGGCGCGACAGCTCCATTGCAACGCAGCTCAGCAAATGAGATGAAGTCTTTTTAAATGATGGTAAATATTCATGAATCAATGAATTACGTCATGATGTTGCGTGTGCGTGTGCCCGAGCTGCGTGGGCTGTGCTGCTGTAACATACATGTTTCTAGCAGATGTTTGTGAACGTTTTGATTTTTAAACGCTTCGTATAATCCGCACCGGGCAAAGATTTTGTCTGAATTTGAAGGAGGATGTTAGGCATGCGGGGAATTTTTAGACTTGATTGCTTGACGTCATCCACGGGCTACGAAAGAAGGAATCTCGTGTAGAGCTTTTGATATTCAGTAAAACAAATTAATTAAATTGCACTGTTCTTAGATATTTTACTCCCATTTTAAAAGTAAAAATTTATGATATCGATTATTTCAAAAATGAAAATTTTTACAATCGTTCAATAATTTTACACATAAACTTAAATAAATTTAAGTTAAAGTACCTAAATTTTATAGAGTAGATAAGGAATAAATTAAAACTGTCAATTATTGCCCGTTGGTTGAGCTACTCATCTGTATCAGTAGAGTCACAGTTTCAGTTACATCGAAACTCGCCTATTTTAGTTTACTCTGTCTATGATCAACTATATTGTAATGGTTATTAACCTCACCACAGCATTCGCTTTCACATATGGTGATATTTTCGTAATCTAACCATAAATATCAGAAATTGATTATCATGCAGCGTTTACTTCAAAATTCTGTCTAAAAGCTTTTTCCACTTCTAATTTATAAAAAACACAAATTAGTCTGTTTTCTTAAACCTATGCGATAATGAAATTTTATAAAACCGAAATCACTGCATCAAAATTTTGTTCGATGTTTCGTCCTAACACACTAGCCATCTTGAGGACCTGTTGGCCTCTGTAGAAGTGACTCAGACTGTGATGATGGCGTAATCTACTATGAAACTCCATGCAGTCGTACACTACTGCACAGTACAAGCTTA
>VOMN01065424.1:0-13595 GCA_014899125.1 Orchestia grillus
TGGTGGCGGAGGTGGCGGTGGTGGCGGAGGCGGCGGTGGCGGAGGCGGTGGCTCAGTCAACATTTTCCCCCTGAGCTTCTCATTTTTTGGAGCCTCATTCCGCATTCATGCGTTGGTGGCGTGCGAGATTTTGAGCAAGCACATCTTTAAGCCTCCATTTGCATGTGACTCGTTATTTGGCGTAGTTAAGAACGAGACAACTCCGAAAACGGCGGTCAGTCAGTACCCAGTCTCACGTTTTTCACTGGAGCTTCAATAATTATTAAAAATTTTTCCACCTAAGTATTCTTATCAATAAATTTATAACTTAATTGGTTTTTGGTGAAAAACTTGGACAATGCAAATAGGTGCAATCAGTCAAAGCTAGAGATTTTTCCAGCACCTGAACGACGTTTTGACAGGGCAAACGTTGCTTTGCGTGACACGTTATTTACTGCACGGTTTCATTCCAACTAAAAGAACAGCTTTCATTCTCGGTGCCAACCGTCAGTGGTGCCAGATTGCAAATAGGTATTCACAAATCTCGACTGAATTAGTGAAAATACTTTTGCAACGCTCCCTGAAGACTGAGTTAAGGATGAAGGTCGTTCGATCGTGGACCTGTTCTCTAAACTGCGCTCAACTCGGAGGCATCAGGCAAAACTGCGTTCAACTCGGAGGCATCAGGCAAAACCGCGTTCAACACGGAGGCATCAGGCAAAACTGCATTCAACTCGGAGGCATCAGGCAAAACTGCATTCAATTCGGAGGCATCAGGTAAAACTGCGTTCAACTCGGAGGCATCCGGCAACACTGAGAGTGTCGTACGCTAGCGTAACAGCGTCCACACGAGCGCGAATCGTAAAGAAGTTTCAGTTCAAAAGAATGTCGATTTACTGCGCAAGCGTCAACGCTCAGATCAGCCTGAATTTACGCTAGTGAATTTTATAATTCATTGTGGTACACCTGTGATCTTTTTCATTACATTCGTACGAGTGTTTTTGCGGGCGTGGGGTTGTTTTTTGTAATAAAAGGTCGCGTCACTCCAGCACTACATGCCTTATGTAGGAGTAAGGCTCCGGAATCAAGATGACTGAGAAGTATCTTTCCACGAACGGTTTCTCTGGCACGGACTCGGGTGGGAGATCAGACAGTGGATGGACCTGCGTTTATCAAGTATGAAAAAATGATTGCTTTTTTGCCTAAGTATAAAAAACAATGATTTTATAACGTATCGTAATTATCATTATGTTACCACTCAATATCACTAATTCATATTACTATATGTATCCCGAACCAATGTTGTTGATATACATCTTTATATCACTAATTAAAGTCATTAATTAACGTCACGATAAGATGAGTTAGGGCAAAATTTAAAGCCAAAGTAAAATTCACGACCAGCAACGTGCTTCCGAAGCATCTACTGTAACTAATAGTTATTGATTTACATCCATCAATAATTTCTGTGTATTTCTCCAAGCATACTTAGACAAAACCAAAATTTAATTCCTTTCAGTCGAAGGAAAAATCATTTGAGACCGAAATAACTGATTAGAAAAACACAACGGAAATCTTTCATTCAAGAATTCGTGCTTTCACAAATAAGACCCAACAGTCACCGTCACATAGTTTACGTGAACGTTCACGCCCAAAATAAACAACCAACGCACGAGAACGCTTACCTAAGAAATACTTTTACGTAGGTATCGATCAGTCATTGCTGGTGTTGTGACAATGAAAATAGGTGAAAACTCATTCACCATTTTATCGGACGTAGAAGTATTTTTTGCTTCAGGTTGTTTCTCTACGAACCACAAAAGTCACAGCGAATACACAAATATCGTCTTTTCGTTTCGTTAGCGTCATCTTTGAAACTCTTTAGAAATATACTGTTTAGCCTTGAATTCATATTTTTTGTTCGAAACGCGGACTGAAACGCACACTCGTTGCGTAAAATATGAAAGGATGTTCACACATTATTTCGTCCATTTAAAAAATAAATTGGCTCTTACAGAAGTAGTCTTCACACCAACGTAGCGTAAGATCCGTTGAGTGCTTTAGATCACTTCATACAGTATGTATCATCTCCAGCAGCACAAATATATAGGTGATTTGAAGTTGTTATAAACAGATCTTTTACCCATGATCTCTTTTACGTGTATTTTTAATTCTATGATCATTATTACACATTAAAAGAAGAATTACGGTTATACTAAACTTACTTGAATAAAAGACATGAATGTCTTTCGGCAGCATAAATACAGTATTACATGCTATTTAATCCCATTCAGAACGCTATCCCAAGTCCAGAAGAGACGGAACTCGCCCTCTGTCTCTCGATGATGTCCTGCCGTCCACATGCTCAGTCGAGTACTTGATGGGGTAACTCAGCTGGTTGCCGGAGTCCCACGAGTAAATTTCCTGCTCACGAACCCGAATTAAAAACGGTCATGAATTTCAAAATAAAAATCAAGAGTTTCTGCGAGTTGGGGGCGATGTGCGGTGCTGCATACTAGATATCCACGAAAATTGCACATGTATATCAACTTAAAAATTTAATATAGTTTTGATTCTATATACCAATTAACCATTAAACTGTTCAACACCAATATGTGTATACATACATCCAAAAGTTTCGTTAAAAGGACAAGGGAATATTTTTCGTTCATAATCTTTTTGTTCAATTTTTCATTTCTCTTACACAAGCTTTAACGTTTGGGTGCTGGTTATAAGTCAAAGCTCCGATGGTACCTGAGAATTTGGACCCATTAATTATCTCTTATCTTCATCCTTCAGCGCGTAAACAAAAGTCTTCCAACAAAATAAACATAGCGAATTACTGAATACATTATACAGATTATAAAATCTAGGAGTGTCAAAACAAATATCAAATCAGGTAATTACGAACAACTGGGCTGCGTGAACGCCAATCTCTTTTGAAGAGGTGGTAGCGCACGCTCTATTTTCAGAGTAAAAAACATGTGAATGAAAATATTTTCTCCGTAAGATAAGTGCCTTTGTATAAATAGTTCATCTAAGAGTATTTATTTCACTCTGCGTATTCATTAAAGTATAACTAAAGGAATTATATAAGCCAAAATTGACGGTCATCTGACCCAGTCACGCGGATCTGCAACAGTGTTGCAGATAGGATCGTGAGTAACCAATCGTGAATTAATTTAAAAAATTCTAGAAAAATTTGATGATTTATTTGACTGAATAATATATGGTAGAATTTCGGCAACATAGTTTGGTTATGAACAGTTGATATCAAAGGAAACGACGAGGAACATTTGTGACCTAACATATACTTCACATGAAAAATACCATTCGAATAAACACAGCGAACCCCGTCATTTCTGACTGGTTGCATATGCAAGTTTTACTCATAATTAGGAAACAAGATCGCACACCGGCTCGACTGAAGAACATTTGAGGCACATCAACGGCTCTCGAGGTGCATCATGTATCGTACGTAGTCTGTTTCTAATTATTCGCAAGAAAACTTCAGCAAATGCTCAAAGCTTCAGTAATTTTTTACCATTTTCGGTGCTGTTTTAGGTACATACTAGCTGAGCTACCACTCACCTTGGGGACATGGTTGTAGCCTAACTACCACTCACCTTGGTAACTGAGTTGTAGCCTAGCTACCACTCACCTTGGTGTCTGAGTTGTAGCCTAGCTACCTCACACCTTGCTGACACGGTTTTAGCCTAGCTACCCTGCACCTTGGTGGCTGATTTGTAGTCTAGCAGCCACTCACCTTGCTGACATAGCTGTAGCCTAGCTACCCCGCACCTTGGTGGCTGATTTGTAGTCTAGCTACCAGTCCCCTTAGGGATACGGTTGTAGCCTAGCTATCCCTCACCTTGGTGAGAGGGTTGTAGCCGAGCATGGTTGTGTGCTGGAAGGGATTCGTGAAATCGATGTTAACTTCCCGTACATCTTGCGTGTACAGGTCGAAGGCCAGTCTGAAAAATGGTAGCGTTCGTATTTTAATCTGAACTGCCTTACCGTACTTTGGCTTACAGAACACGAAGAAAAAAATATTCTGAAGTTCAATTTCAAATTTTTCTTAAACGTTATCCAGCTGAATTGCAAAAAATAGGACAATAGATAGTCACATTGAAAATTCAACCAGCGTCAGGTCAATTAGTTGAATTCTATCATACGTAGAAGAGTAGGAGATAGTGAACAATTGATAATTGCCATCGCGTAACGTATGGACAAAGAGCTTCACATGGCGGGTTCGTGCACTTGAAGCTCATGACGAGCTTCCAAGATGAGCTGTGAATGAAGTTCGCCAAATGCCTAAATCTGTGTTCCCCATGACGACCAAAAATGGCGGACTGTGCAATAGAATTTGACAAGAATAATGAGCCAAATGGTCCATCCTTGGACTGCTATCCGACTCTTGTGTAGTCAAACTTGAATATTTTCTACTATTACAGGACAAAATTTTGTCTACACGTGTAGGATTACTCTACCAAAAATAGAGAGAAGATTGAACAAGAAGAACACAGACTAAGTGAAACAGCTCAGCAACAGCAAGCAAAAAAGCAACAAGAGAATCAACAGGTAACACAACAGTGACAAAAAGAACAGCGGAGAGCACAGCACATCAACCACAAAAAGGAAACAACACAGCACAACACAAGTACCTAATTTTGGTGTCTCTCTGCGTGGTGCTGTTGATGACGTAGAGAACCCCGCAAGTAATGAACATGTCACCGAACTTCCTGTGACTCAGCGAGATGTTCCAGCTGTACTCGATCTGGGTAAATTGAAGTCGCCATCAGAGGTAAAAAAATTGAAGCCGTCATCAGAGGTAAATAAATTGAAGGCCTCATCAGAAGTAAATGATTTGAAGCCTCCATCAGAATTAAATGACGGTAAGTTAGAAAATAGTGCTAAAGCCCGACCACTCTGGCCTCAATAGCCTGAGCAAGACCGTTGTAGCTTTGCACTGCCATCGTTCAAAATCGGACCGTAAATTAGATGATAGTATTAGAACACCACCACTGTAGCCTGGAAAATCAGTTGGGCCTGTGATGATGTAAGAACTATTGATGGGTGTAGAAGAAGGTGTTCAATAGCAATACATGCCCGATTTCGATGGAACATCCTGAAGTATGGTGGTTATGAAGGTGTATGAAGGTGTGTGAACCAACAACCAACTGAAAACAAAAGGGCGCTTATACACTCATATCGAGTGAAGAAACAGGAATTTAGAAATTTTGGCTGCAAGAGATTGTGTGATGACTCCGGGCAAATTGACGTAGAATAGTGCTACAAATGGTGGAGTACCCTTAAGTGTAACGATTACTATTCCGTAAATTTTGAATCATATCGCAGCTAGAGCAGTCTAAGGTTCAAAAATGCGCAACATACAAACACATTCCTAATTCAAATATGATATGTTACGACAAACTAGACGGGATTTCGATTTTTCCAAACAGCATTCGATGCTTAAGTTTAGCTCATCTCTGCCTTGGGTAACTCGCAAGTCACACGTTAGTATTACTTTTACTTCCCTTTAACAATAGTTTAATTTAGTTTAACGAACTTAAGTTCTCCCCTCAACATCAGAGAACGAATGTGATGCGTGGGTGCCCTGCATCAGTTTACGCAATCATGTTTTTCTATTCGAACATAGTTTCAAAAGTGCAAAATGACCAATGAAGGAAACGTTAGTTTACTGTGAGAAATAAATCCAGGGTTAAAGAAGGCTTGTAACACTAAAACCATGCAGTTACGACAATAAATTATGCACTAACAGTTCGGCGCAGCTGTGCTCTGCAGTCCTGGTTCAAATTTTCAAAGTACGTTCATTAAAAATTATAACATGTGAAATTTGTGAGGCGAGTCCAGCTGATCGGATGCATTTGTTACCTGCATTTCCGCAAACCCTTTAATAAATTTTAATGAATCACCTCGTACATATTTTAAGTCTCCCATCTGCAAAATTTTATAGTTAAATATTAGGCGCGTTTGCCGTAGACTTTAGTATGCGAGGATTGTTGTTCAGTGAAATTTCCTTAAAGAGCGAAGCGTGGAAAACTATGTAGTCAAAAGTGTATAAAATGTTTAAGGTATTATATCTACGTTACAAAATAAAAAATTATAATCATATCCTTCCAGATGAGTTTTCTTCCATCTTGTTGTGTAAATTAGTTTTTCAGTTACTAATTTTTACTTTCGATAAGTTTTTGGTGCGTTATTCTATTCATACATATATTTCAATTACATTTGTATTTCAATGTTAAATAATATTTAAATTTCCAGACACGAGTGTTTTTCGTTAGAAAATCTGGCGAAAAGTGCCAGTTACTTGTTGTCCAACTGATATTTGTTAGTGTGCTTGATTTGTTAGTGTGCTTGTTACATCTATCATTGTACTTTACAGTCATTCAGTCGATGTCGGTTCTAAACGTATATTATTATGTTATCTAATATGAAGAATTTTTTATTAAGTTTGCAGACATTACAGCAGTCTTGTCTGAAGGTCGACAACATAGCAAACGGTTGATATTCACAACTACTACTGAAAGCTATAATATAGAAAACGATAATACATCTATTTGCCTGAATTATCATCAACTCGTAATAGATATCTTACGTATACATATATACAGGGTGCCCCAGAAGTAACTTACCCTTGCGTTGATCAGTAAGTAGGATACCAAATTGTAATGCGCAGAAGTAATTGACCTTTTAATTCGGATACCACATTTTAGTAGGACGCCGTACAATTTGGTCTTCTATTTCCTCATCAACGCAAGGGTAAGTTACTTCTGGGACACCCTGTATCTTCAGAAATGAATAAAATTCTCAAAAATTTGAGAATTTCTTAACTTGACCATGTTATAATCCCTGCCTGATTAGTACGCAAGTGAGTAAATTGTTGAAGTGTCTCAATTTTCAAGAAATCTTCATCAATGTAAATTGTCAACACACTGCCACCGCTGTCGTCATGGGCTGTTTGCGATACCCTGGGACCTAACCTGGAAAAAACATTTATGAAATCCACGTCCAAAGATGAAATTAAAAGACGAAAGTAAGAACAATTAACAAGTGACGTTATATTAAACTTTTTTATTTTAAATTTGTCTTCAATAGAACTATAGCTGAAGCACTGCAACAATTTTACGCCATTAGGTCACTAGAGCTCACGCCAATTCTTGCGTCCACCATTATCGACTTCCATATTATAATTTTGTGCTTAGCTTTACAAGTTCTCAATAAAATCCAAGCTGTTCACCAACCTTAAGGCTATTGGGCTCAATCTTGGCGACGACAGTGTTGTTGTCCCTGTTATGGAGGCCATATATGACCCAGAGGCCATTCTCGTCCACACCGAGGTCCATGTGGTCCTGGCCGCGCGAATACAGGAAATTGTTGGAGTCGGCGGACAGTAGAGGCAGCTTCAGCTTCGAGGCCACGCCGGACCACAGCTCGTATCGCACCAAGTTGGAAGAGTTGCGCTCGTGGTAGAAGAAAGTTTGGTTGTAGACGACGTGAGAATTACCCTGCAGGCCAAAAAATGAGGGCACTTTTATCACTCACCGGAAATGAAATGGGGTTAAGCTATGTGAACTTAAAAACAGGGCGCCAAGAGCGTGGTGTTACGGCCCCTTCAGCGGTGGTAATGAGCACTGAGGGCGGCACTCCGGTGCGAAGTGCCCAGTTTGCGAACTGTTCGGAGGTGGCGGGCTATGGTGGCGGCAGAGCGTAACATTGGACATCGCTTCAAGCGTAACCAATGTGATTTGAGCTACCGCAATGTTTGAATTTTGATTTTTCCTAGCTATCAGTGAAGAACATAAGTTTCTTTGTATCAATGGGGCTTGTATTTTGTTGTGGGAAAGGTTTTCGTTCATATAATCCCCCTCCTACCGAATGAAGAAGGACTTGAAAAAAACTACGCTGGGACCACCAACACTTTAACCTCCCATTAACGTCGCTAAACACCCCGTTGCTGTGGCATCTCTGCCGCCTAATACGTTTATGATGAATTCAACTCCTCGGACTAAAAAACCTTCAAGTATCAACAGTAAAATGTCAATCTCTGAAAACTGGAGTTGAAGAATTACCGGATACTTTAATGGCTGCTTTAATTTCCTGATTGAGATAAAATTTGTAAATAACGTTAGGATAATGTTTGCCAATCACAAAGCATAGAGCTGCAAAAGAGGGCTGGTAGCGACTTGAAAGACTTGTTATTTACTCGATGTAGAATCTGAGGAGAACCAGAAGTACATTTACGGCGTTGCGTCTCGTGAGGAGCTCTGATACAATTAAACTCTCCAGACTGAGATGACAGGAATGAGAAGCTACGAGATCTTCAATTAGGAATTTCAATTATTCATCCAATGATACAAATCCGTGTACTCGTATTTGAAGGCTTAGCGAGGAATTTAATTACCAGCTCGCCCATTAAAGCCGAAGGCGTACTACAGGACGCCTCAACGCTGCGGCCAAGAAATTGCGTTCCTTCGTGGACGTCGATACGAACAATTCATTGCTAAAGTAATTCTTTTGGAGGGTAATGCAGGTTAAACATTATTTTACAAAGATTTTTCATTCAATAATTGACTTTAAGCAAGTTACCTCATCACTAACGTTACAGTGTTTGCCGGTCAATTTTTGGCACGTGCATATCAAGCAAACTTTAATTAAGTGCCTGGGATAAAGTTGAGAAAAGGCGCATAGTTCGCTGCTTCACGAACGAACGGGGGGCCTGGCTTGGGAAACTACTGCGCACAATGGAAAAAAAGGAAAATAATTGTATTTTCTATATTGAAACGTCGTTCAGCAGCTCGTGATGGTTTTTTAAGTGACCTTGCGCGGCTGTGATCTAGCCAAAAACACATCATGACGTAGCGTGAGTGACTGAATCTTGTACAACATTCTTTAGCCGACGTATTCCGGCCAAGTAGCTCTCGTGTACTAAATTTTTACGAGTGGTTCCAGGTGTCTGAAATAAGTGTTATGTTACAAGGAGTACATCCTTCACATATCTAGCGTGCCTGAGTCACGAGCACGCATACCGAGTGTGGGGTAAAAGTTTTGAATGCTAATCAACCCGTGCATTACGCGCGTATGAGATACACATTGAAGACAACCTTTATAGAGAAACAAGTATGTACAATATCCATTTTTACTCTTTCTTAGAAAATACAGGCTCAGGCAGACGGCTGCAATAAAATGAACACATGAAACTTGCACGTTATTTGCTTGCCGAAGGGAATGAAGCATTCTAGGGTCGCAACGGGCGAGTGGAAAAAGAATTCAAAGGTTTTCCTGGTCTTTGCTCTGCAGCAGCGGGCAAAATTACAATGCCGGGGGAATGGATGCTGCGTCTTTGAAGATGCGGCAATTCTTCCGCGATGCTCAGTAGAAGATGAGGTACAATGATAAGGTACCTTGCTCGGTAGAAGATACCTTGCTCGGTAGAAGATGAGGTACAATGATAAGGTCCCTTGCTCGGTATAAGATGAGGTACAATGATAAGGTATCTTGCTTGGTAGAAGATACCTTGCTCGGTAGAAGATGAGGTACAATGATAAGGTACCTTGCTTGGTAGAGGATAAGGTACAATGATAAGGTACCTTGCTCGGTAGAGCATGTTGTTGAAGTTCACATACATGAAGATAAGATATTTTCACCATTGCTTAGGGCTAAATGAAGAATAAGTCGTGAGATGTTCATTCTACAACTAAGTGATGTCGTAAATGACGAGAAACACCGTGAAATTGCAAAAATGTATTTAAATTAAGGAAAAAAAGTGTTTCTAAGCCGATGAATTTAAACTACCCCTGACCAACAATTTTATGCATTTTTTAATAGATATAAGTAATATTTGTGTCAAATCATGCTAGCGCAATCATACAGGAGCTTAAGAGGAAGCTCTGGCTCCGAGGTAAGCCTGATGTCTCTTTCTGTTCTATGTTATCTATCGGAGCTCATAATTCTATTTTATTCATGAGCGCTCACAATTCTATTTTATTCATGGGAGCTCATAATTCTATTTTATTTATGTGAGCTCATAATTCTATTTTATTCATGTGAGCTCATAATTCTATTTTATTCATGTGAGCTCATAATTCAGTCGAGTAACATTCAGAAAGCATGTTAATTTTGGCGCTAACCTCGGCCCTGACATTGGTAGTTAAGACAAGGCCGTCAACGCCACACGGACCAATTTATTCGTTTAATTAAAAACGTTTTACGAAAACCTTGGTCACATCTTATGCACTTGTGCGCCTGTTCATCCTTGGTCTGAATGATTCGTTAGGAATTAAAGACTAAACTGAATTATTTCTAACACTTTTTTCATGGCAGTGGTCTTCATAACGCTTGCTTAGCATTTAATCTCTCCACTCACCGTGAAAGGATAAGGCAGAGTGTGGTTCTTGTAATGCTGGTTCTTCCTGAAGGCGTCTTTGTCAGTGAACTCGAGTAGACTGGAGGGCGAGGCTGGGTCTGTGGTGTAGAAGTGAAGAGACGCCTCGGAGGCGCCCGTGCCCCCCGCCTCCTGCATCCAGGAGCCGTAGGAGGCATTCGTGTGGCGATGGAACACAGGTTTCCCCACCGCTGACACCTGACATTCTGGCGGTGTGGGGCACGGCATTTTTGAACCAATGAGGCTTGGATGTACGTCGCCATCAGATCATCCGTTAACTTTGTCACGAGTACAGTACGTAAAAGTCGTTTGCTTATTTTTAGTGTTTATTAATTTTTTCTTTTGTTTGGGAATTTTGAAGCGTGTGTTTGCACGTTGTGTTTGTCGAAGTTTTAGAAGAGAAAACATAGGAGGGAAGTTTGTTGATTTTAAATAACTTATGTTTATTACATCATCGTTTCATGTTTCTTTAGGGATATGCCGTTCACATTTGTCGTAGTCTGCCAGCTTCCCATTATGAATAATCTATATGGGGAAAATGAACTAATTCATACTTGATGCAGAAGTAAATTCGATTGCGCTTCACTCATACGATGAGAATCTTCGTGCAAACTGTTCTTCTATTTGCAATTACTTTCTATCGACGACGCTTTTAAAATACCTCCACAAAACACGAAGTAATTCAAGCTTTCATTTTTTATAGTAAAAGCCCGTTAAGTTTTCATGCGCATACATAGGAACTAATTTGCAAACTCTTGCGCTTGGTATTTTTTAGGAGAATTTTGTAGCACTTGCAAAAAAGCTGTCGGCAAATTTGGCCTCAGAATTCTTTCAGCAGAAGCCTCAGGAAGGATCAGGCGTGGAAGATTCTCCTTTTCACAGAGAATTATCGATAGCTTTTTTCCTCGTCGGCATCATTTTCTCTCAAGAAAGGAACTTGAATTATGTGACCTTATTGGAATACTTCAGAAAAATGCTTTAAATTTCTATCCTATGAAGGGAGGAGACTTTGAGGTTCGCACGATCTTTTGTGCTTTTAATAAAAGAAGCTTTCAGTGTAAAATGCTGTTGTCAAACAGAGGCTCAGCGCGTTGCTAGAGTTTGTGTCTTTCAGCGTTTTCTTCACGTCTGGCGGCTGATGCGACTGTGATTGAAGAATGAGTACAACGCAGTCGAGGTATTGCATAAAAATGCAACCGCCTAAAAATGCATCTCCTTGAACGAAAACTTCTTTAAAACCTCCAATGAAGTCCCTAAAGGCTAAAGTTAGGCTCAGGTATCATCGTTAATTACATGGAAATGCTTCTGATGCGGCCCCTATTTTCCCCCACGACAGGGTAAGAGTGACACGAGCAGTTAAAAAAATTATGAGATTGTCAATCTAAATTCGGCCGGGGTGAAGTTTCTGAATGTAGCCTCAAATTTCTAAAAGTTGTGCAGCAATCAACGGAAAACTGAGCCTGCAACTGGACGAAAGAAGGTCGCCGGACACAAAAAAATACAGTACGTATACATAATATGTTATACGCACACAATGCACAATAGGCGAACAAATCCTTGCTTGCTTTATTCACAAATTCCTAATGAACTTGAACGCGAAGAATATTTCTAGGAAATTCGTCATATTTGTTTAGAAAAAGTTTCGGAGCCAGCTCCATGGCCAGTTCTATGAAAGCAAGTGCAGGTCTGAAATAAAATAGACCAACAATGACTAAGAGCGATGGATTCATAATTCAGCTGGAGCCAATGAGCCAATAATGTGCATGACAGCGATCTATTAACAATTTGAAGGGATATGAGCGATGAATGCATTGTTACGCGTAAGAATGATCGGTTGACAATTTGAAAGTGATAAGAGTTACCTGTACTGCTGTGAATGGGCTTTCTCATAAAAATGTCTTAGGACTCTAAAATGTTTAATAATCCAATCTGATTTTGCATTTGTGGATATTATACTGAATATTCAATATATATTATAGGCAAATTTGAAACTTCATTGATATGACCAGCAAAGCAAATTTGTAGGATAAATTTTTTCATTTTGTTTACTTACAAATACATAGGAAATTATGAATTTAATATAGGAACGAGATGAAAGTGATATTTCCTACATAGAATACAATTCATATTCCCGGCCCTCAAGATTAGATCTTTAATACTTAAATCTTTTCTAGAACCGCTTTGATTCTTCACCTCGTAACAAAAATATGAATAAAGTTCAAGTTATGCCCACCCTGGTCTGACTTTATCGCCCCCTCACCGATAAATTTTTAAAAATGACAGTTCAATATTTTTGTGTGGAGAAAGTTATAGAGAATTATAGATGCTTTGGCGGTGAAGTTAGATTGAGACCTGGAGTCCTGGTCACCTGGCCAGCAATGCTCAGACTCGACCGCGATGCTTAGGGTGAACATGAGTGCGATAAGGTGGGGCAGAAAGGACAGACGTGAAAGGACTGAAAGAAAATTTTTAAATGGATCAGTTTTGATACTAAATTACACTACACAGTATACAAATTGGAACATGTGAAAATGACCTTGCGTGCAGTACTGAATCATGAGTGAATCTGCGCTGGCTTAACTAAAATTTAAGAAGAATGGAAATATTCGTCCTTTGTGCTTCACCCTATTTGATCCCCATACCTTAAAATATCTACCGTCATTCCCCGCATACAGCGCTAGATCGGTTCCACCAAACTACCGGTCTGCAGTCGTGCCCTCATAGAGTGGAATCAACTAGAGCATGTGCTAAAAGGCCCGGAAAATATTTTTCCCACAGAGCCAATAGACTTGAGCAAATAGAGCAAGGTCGCCATAGACTAGAGCACATAGAGCAAGGTCACAGTTGGTAGTTATGCTACCTGTTCTTTCACTTTTCTTGCCCTCCTACTACACATTTTATTGTTTACCTGTGCGTGATTGGTTCGTGACTGCATGGGATTTGGATAAAGACTCTAGAATAGGCTCTTGGCTCATTTCTGTTATCATATTCTATTCTGATCTATTCTATTCTATTCTATCCTATTCTATTGTATTCTATTCTATTATACGAAAAAAACAAGAAGACTGGGCGGTTGTTTACTGAAACCGTTCTAGCGCTATACATATTTACGGGACGCCTGATTTCGTGCCCACCTTGGCTCCTGTTTTGGAAGCCTTCATAGCTGCGCCCTGCCAGCTGGCCGATGTTGAGACAGTGGTGCCGTCCT
>VOMN01065432.1:0-13947 GCA_014899125.1 Orchestia grillus
TAAAAATTGTGTTTTTAACGATTTGGTTGCAGGTGGGGGGCTTTATTGAAAAAAAACGCAGACCACATTCGGGAGTCCATTGGATTCAGATGAAGGCTCGAAGAAAGCCATACTTCCTCGGTTAAGGAGTCCGGAACCATGTCCCTGAGCCATCATTGTGCTCGTTTGGAAGAGTGAGCGGGTGCTTCATCTTGATGGAGAAGATTGACTTCCTTACAACATGGTTTCACGAAGGTTCTTCACCACTGGCTCGAGGATAGGCTCTTCGTAAGTTTTAAAGTTAATTTGCACTCCCTGAGGTACAAAAACCGGGGGAGTTTTCCCTTTTGCAGACACTCCTGCCCCTACAAATACAGGTGGAGGTTTTGAGTTCGGTGAACGTTCCTGATGTGCTCAGGTATTGCCGACACACCATAGCGAGAACTGTATCATTTCAAAGATTGAAAGATTGATCAATGGTGAATATTTTCTCGTCGGTGAACACAAGAGGGTAAAGACTATGGACATCTAGCTGAGGCATCGACTAGTGACTTATGTTAAATAATTTTTCCCTTGAGGCTTTTCCCTTGTTTCTCAATTTCAGAGGAGAGAGTCCTAAGTCTCTTTCACCCAAGCGACATAGAAATTCTCTATCTACACTGAGCTCTAAAGCCATTTTAACTCATGGACCTGTGAATATTTCTCGCAACTCTTAGGACAATTCTTTTCTTGATTTTCTGGGTTCTTGTGGCTTTTTGACGGCCACTTCTGGTGCTCTTATTTACGCTACCGGTTTCCCTATAACTTTGGATGGTGCGGAATTTCGAAACTACGCCTATACATGAAATTTGTACACTTTCAAAATTTCAGTTGCAAACTTTCCTGCCTGGTTAAGGTCAGCGACAGGCCGTTGACTTTCCATTGCCGTACTGAAATAACTTGTCTAAATTACGTACTAATTTCTACAATGAGTTAAAGTTGATACCAAACACTATTAAACCTGAAAATATTAGATGCATTGGCATACATTGCAGTGTTTTACATTGTTAAAAAAATTGTTGCAGAACTTTTTATTCACCCTATAATTTGGGTGAATTTGAATTTGTCGAAATTTCTTCTTACACAATATAACCATCGTTTTTTATTCAATTTTTTTTGCGGTTGAGTTTGTTAACACTATACATAGCATGGTTTTGTCCTTGGTAATAAAGCTTTATTTCCTAACTCCCGACTTCAATTATAACGTTACGTAAAAAATTGACTATTTATTTAGTACGATCAAAGGATATGCAAAATCGAAAGTACAGTATTGAACGAGAAAAATTTGCCCCCAAGGTCCTAACATTTGACTTTGACATCAGCCTACGTTGGTTTGCAATTTTATGAGTTTGCGAAGGACGACCGTTCTCGTTATTCTAAAAAACATCACCACAAGGACGTTTTGGTTTCATGAAAGTGACATCACTGGCAACCGTCGAATGGAATCGTACCAAAAATGCAATTGGTTCGGAGTTTTCAGGTTTTAAGAGCTTCAAAGCACACTGGGCAATTTCAAAGCACTGGAGTGTCTCGAGTTCCATGCATCCACACAGTTAGATTTAGGCCCTAGTCCAACAAGGCAACATGCACTCAAACTGTGGCCTGTAGTCCGGCGAGCGTGTCGAGTCGAGCACTTATGTGCTACAGCGATCATCAATGCTAACACGCACACTAAAAATCCGGGCGAAATTCGAAGAATTTTTTATCACTCCATTGTCCTTGCGTTCGCGTTGGAAAATGAACAGAAAACGAGTTTTTTGTAGCAGCACGGGAGCAAAGTTTGGCAAACGAAATTCCAACGTTAATCGTTGCAACATACGGTTCAAGTTCGCAAAAATACTAAATCGGGAAGGTGTTCGTTAGCTGTTACTTGTCAACAGTACCCTGGAATTAGCAGCCTGACACGTTTCCGGAACACATTTCCGGAATAATATTGCAAAGTTTGTAAGGCACGGCGGGATAGCTCGAACACGGCAATATTTTATTAAAACACAGTTCATGCTGTTGAGTACCGAACCCAATTTGTCAAGGCTTAATGGTGAGAACGACAGGCACGTTCTTCAACGAGGAAAATTGGCGACGCTGAGCTGTATTTATTCATTCCAAAGGCTGTTGCCTAACAAGCATGTAGTGTGCGCTTAGTTGGTCATTTTTCAGTGAGGGTTTGTGTTCCCTCTCTTGTATGAGTGGGATGTCCCCAGCAGGCTTTGGATGATGAGAGGTCACTGCAGACGGTGAGTGGACTTTGAGTATAATAGCGAGAACTGCCAAACCTGTAATCAGCTAAGTGAAGCACGTATCTCTTTTCCCTGTAAAATTAGACAGTATGCACAGCAAAAGTAGTCTGTCATCGGACCGAGTTTTTCACAGAAACTATAAAACAAAGTTTCAGTCAAAATATATTCTACGTAGCCAGAGCCAACTTAAGACAAAGAGCGCTTTTTCATGAACCAAAAGCCGATATTAGAATATTTTCGAGGCTATAACATTCTTGGAAATCTCTGAAGTATTGTTCATGGCCTTAAAATATCCGGCAAACTTTACAGCGAAGTTTGGGTTTTGACGAGCAAATCAACACATTTCAGTAAAATCACTGTACGGTTGAGGGCATATCTTTAAAAAGTAAAGCGCCCTTAAGACCTAGACAAGCACCATAAAAAAATACAGCGACTATAATATGTCAAGCTGTGGCGCTTGTCACGAGTAAAGAGGACTTGCCTGCTCCCAAATGCACTCGCCTCCATTACCGGGATTGCCGGAACGTGCTTCTGAGTCGGCCTGAAGATATCCGGCGCGTCAAAAGGTGTCACCTTGCCCTTCTACTATACGCCGGCACATGCCGTGGTGGTCAGCTTAAGAGCTACTCCTCTCACCGAGATGATGCGAAGCGGCCGGGATGCCACTCGAGCAGAACGCAGTGTTCGGGGGACTATTGCTATCGCATACAACAT
Source organism: Orchestia grillus (assembly GCA_014899125.1). NCBI lineage: Eukaryota > Metazoa > Arthropoda > Malacostraca > Amphipoda > Talitridae > Orchestia > Orchestia grillus. Next base: position 2,970 of record VOMN01065432.1, read on the forward strand.
TGCAGTTGCAGCGTTGAAGAACTTCCACGCTGGGACGTACGCGTACTTCGAGGCTACAGCAAGTCCACCGAAGTCAACGGCCGGTGCTGAGCGATCGTATTTACTGTAGCATTGTGAAAACTAACTCTTAATTAACTGTGATAAAGTTTTCATGCTGTTTTCAAATGTAAAAATACTGTATGGCAGTGTCTATATCGTCGTGCGCTTACTCAAATTATAGAAAACGACATTAACACATTTCACAAGGACGCAATGTTCTGACAAGATGCTGCAGGCACAACACAAGCGTCGCACCATTCTAGGCTGTGACCCCCAACATCCCTGGAGTAAAAAATTGGAGAGCAGCGACCGAATTTGTGTAGGGGGCGACCTAAAGCAGCTTCTTTATTTGATGAAAAAATTCTTAGCTAAGGATATTCAAATGAATTCTGTATGACGTGACCATATATGAGCAATATCGAGAAAACGATGATCTAGACACTGATTATGGGAATTGAAGGACAACTATCGAAGCAATATCATTCATCGTTCAACTAACACTTGTTGTAAATCTTTCGTTCAGTGACCAGGCTCAGTAGGCTATCGCCTCCGCACATTCCAACTGATCCTAACTACTATAGTATGGTATATTCGAAGGTACTTCTTAGACAAAATCTGTACTTGTTTGTTGATGAACACGTATGCATGAAATTTGAGTTTATTTAAAATAATTTCAATAACCGTAACATCGTAACTATTTAGTTTAAACCTAATATTGTTTTTCATTTCGAGCTCTCGATATCCCATTTTCGAACTTAATGCATGTTTTCTGGTTATCTTCTTAACATATGAATATCTTCCACGGTCACATCTTCCGGCCTATGCTACACGGAGCCTCCGTTGAGCCCGTGATATGTTTCAAGTTGGATTTGTCTGCTTGGACAGCAGTATTAATCCTAAACTTCAATATTTTAGTTCGAGATAAGCAAGGGCTTACGGGCCTAGCATTAGCCTTGACAACTCAGACCCCGGCACTCGGGCCTAAGAGAAAGGCCCGACCACTGGGGGCACGTGCCCCTACTGAATACTAGACCAGCATTAATTTTTGAAGGTATATACTTCGGTTTGGACTTGGTAAACAAACTTCAGAGAAATTAACTTAAAGTTTCATACCCGATAAACAAACATTTGAAACTGGCACGCAGATTCGCTGCCTGCGATTGAAAGATATTATTCCCTCAGCGAGACACACTGCAAGGGAGTGTTCTCCAATGGATCTCGGAGACTATAGTGATCCTTGGGAGATAGGTAGGATTCCTGGGCTATTGTTAGAACCTTCACGGGACAAAGAAGTTGCTGTGTAAATAAAAGGAACTTTATGCTGAAACTGAGTTTCACTGATAAACCCGCATAACATGTGGCAACGGTGGTAATACCCTTGATATAATAATAACAATAAATTAAAGGAGGTAATTTTTAAAAGCTAGCACTCGTAATGTTGAACTGAAGCAGCCTGTTTTATTTCACGAACAAATTGAAAATAAGACAGAGTTCTTGAATATCAATACCAAGCTCCTCGTTGAGAAGAAACACTCCATGCTGTACATCATGATATTAAATAATTATTATTACATGGTATGAAAACAAGTTAATTGCCCAACCGCTGGAACTACGAATAAGTACGATGGTAAAAGTTTGTGATAATGAAGTGCAAAACACTATTTCAATTTAAAAACTTATTTCAAGCTTGAAAACCTACATTTTAAATTCATTTGGTTGCCGAAGCCACTCAGTCTTGGAACCGGACACTAGATGGTCGCACTGAGAAAGGATTTTCCCCACTCGACACTTGAATTTCGGAAGGAAAAAACCGATTGTCAGTGTTAATTGACTGATGTATTTTGCGAAGAATCTTCTGCAGCAGTTTCACGTTCGCAAGACTCCAATAACGACTAGCAGAGCTAAAGATTCGCCCTTCTGATAAATTATACAAATGCAAGAGAACGAAAATCATATGCAGAAAAAATCAAGATATTAATGGCATCACACTAACATCGAAAAAATATAGATATAATTGCACGCAAGCTGCCCCTGAATTCAGGCTATAAAAACTTCAGACTCACTCATGACGATATTAGGTACATCACCGACACACTTGTAGCACGAGTAGAAAATAATAAAAAACTTGATAAGTCAATTTCGCTGCGATTCTCCCTTCGAGTTTCAAATTCACACTTCAAAACAGAGAAAAAAACAGCTTAACGTTAGCCCTTTCGCACCTCAGAGAATCATATAGTTCTATTCCGTAAGGGGCTGATAATTTATTTCCAAAAGGCATATACAACCATACCGCACTTATACACAAGGCGGCAGCTAGTGTTTCGCTCAGGCCAAAAGCGGCCTTAACAATAAAATTATTTGGTCGTTCAAACGTTCACTGTTATTTAGCAGTGAATGGCGACCAGGACTCGTTGTGGCTGAAGGCTCCAGCTATACAGACCTTCCCTAGCCCAGCCTTCCAAGCTAGCAGGTACGCTGCGTCTGTAGTACACGTCATGTAGAGAGTTGTTTTGACGCCTGGAGAAGGAAATTTGTAATTATCTCCCCGAAAAACTTTCGCGAGCGCCAAGTGTCGTCAGGCCTACCGTGGAATAGCTGAAAGAAAGATCAAAGTTGTTGAAAATAATGTCAGTACATGAAAACGAGAATCAAGTTCATTTGCAGAAATCTGCTTTGAAGCCAAGACCTTCATACGAAGACACTTCACGCAGAAATTGGTTCCAAGGAAGAACTTCTGTATAGAGTACTGTTGTAAGTGGAAAAAACACGAAATGTGAATGAGATATATTCCTTACATGAGATCATCTAGCAAATATGCCGTTCAATTAATGTCTAAAAATGTTTAGTTAGACTCTCGCTTCATTTCATTATTTTTGGTACTTTTTGAGACGGGACGCCATCCAGAAATATAATAGTCAACATTTCATTAACGAATGGTAGGTTCTATTATACGTCCTCACGTGAAAAATATGACTCAGTGTCTACGAATTACACGAACTATTTCGTCACATTCACCTCAACTTTTTCAAATATACTTACAAAATGAAATTCATAATTTGATTTGAAGACACTAGGAATAATGGATGCGTGGATACCTATCGCTGGTCGGCTGGCCTCGATCGTGAAGTGGCAACGAGATTCTTAGTTCAATACGCCGAGAAACTAGAGACAATTGTGCTAATGCGTGAGACAAGATTTACAGGTGCACAGTTTGACCACTGACCATCAGTGGTGCACAAACTCAGCACGTATAGTTCATTCTTGAAACACTCTCAGGGTCAATTTTGGCAAGCCACATCTAGATGACATTTTTCTGATCGTGAACGTCCGTGCCCAGCAGACGCACTGCTCTAAATGCAATTACCGTTGGCATGTATGTTTTTGTCATGACTTCTACAGAATGAATGAGCTTAATTAAATCGAGGGACAATAAGCTATTCATTAGGTTACCTAATACAGAGGAGCAGCCTTCTGAGAACAACTACAAAAGATGCCGGGATATTTTATACTCTGATCAACACTCGAGTTCGAATATGATTTATTGCGTACTGTAATCGATAATAAGATTTACACGGGTAAGGCAGACATTTCAGAAGCTGATGGTGGCATTTTTATGGTATGAACCAGTTGTACCAGTAATAAATAATTTCAATTGGCGAGTCTAGCATCCACTCCAGAGCCATAATCATCGCTGTAGAGTAGACGAATCGCAATAAAAATTGTATGTTAATAAAGCACCCAATTGAAAACACGAGGTTAAAAATACCTCCTCATACATACGTACTTCGTTACTTATAAGCTCTGGATGAACAAGCTCCAGCACTGCAGTTCACTATTGCAGTTCAGAGCTTACCCTCAATGTCCTGGCCATTCAGTCTTCACGCCTCTGGCCAAGCTCATCTCAGCCGCCACAACCGCAGATGTGCTGTGGCGTGCTGTGGTTTGCTGTGATGTGCTGTGTTTTGTTTTGATGTGCTGTGATTTGCTGTGCTGTGCGTGGTGCGAGGGAGATGAGACGTGATATAACGAGAAACTCTTCCATCAAGAGCTTGATCCAAAATGGCTTCTCTCTCAATTATAAGACAAACTAATACTGCTATATTAGCACGCGCCGCGCAGTCTAGTCGCTTGTTTGGTAAGTCCGTTGCTAACACGTGCATCAAATATGTGAGCTAATTTTGAAAATGGCAGAAAATATCACCTCGGAACCTCGGTTTTCAGGTCGCGCCAGATGTACGTCGATTATTTTTTCTTTTCAAATGGGGCTCCTAGCAGAATTCAAGCCGGACACCGACGCTGCGCCTTGTTGGGTCTCACTTAAATATATCTTTGCCAGTCATAGCCTGTGCTTAGTACGGACAGTACTTTACCGTCAGTATATGGTCGCAATGTGAACAGTTATTGAATTAATCAGCCAGCAGGAGTGGACCCTCGTTGTTTAAATTCGGGAAAAATTGGCAGAATTGTGTCTCTCCTTTCCCCTTTACATACTCATAAAACCCAAAAATGAACGACTCGGCTCTTTCCATTCGCCATTTTATATTCTATTCTACCGTAATTGAGAACCTGAGCGTGTGGTCTCAAGCCAAACGCTCGTTTACGCATTTGCTCGAAACTGCTTAAATTTTCACGAGGTCTGCCACAAATTGCAGTAGATTATTCATGAAACCAACGTAGTTGTTCCTGGAATCTTGAAATACTGGCCATTATGGCCCTTGAAACTGGTTTTCACTTGTGTTTTATGACAGAAAGAATTATAGTTTTGAGCATTAATGTTGACCTGCTCATTCTTTAAACGACAGACAAAAGAAATTTCAAAGGTTTCTCTGACTGAGAGCACAAGAGCCTTCTACTGCTTGTGCGTGAGATATAATTGTTCCCAGCAATTATAACAGAGATGCAGCCATCACCAGCCTGAAATTTAAGCTCTCCTTTACTTTAAAATGGGACAAACAATAAAGGAATTCTGACTAGCACGAGACACGTATGCATAATAGTTTACGGTGAACATTTTTTTCACTACCCTTGAAAAACACAAATGCACCGCACATCTCAGAAGCGACATATATATTGTATTTTAAAGCGTGAAGTTGTGCTGCGCGTACAGGAGCGACTATATGCACTGCAGAAATTGAAGTGACAAAACATACATAGCATTTTCTTATATAAAGGTACGACGCACGCGTAGAGGAAACTATCCATGCGCCCCAGATTTTGGAGCGCAGTCTTTCAGCATAAATTTGCTGTCAGGGAAGGGAAGAAATATGAGCCGCGAGTGAAGCGTCTGCCGTATTATTGTTAGCCGTTCTGTAAGCACGCCGTTTTGAGCTGTCACAACAGGTACTGTGAGTCGTGTGCGACTGCGCTGCGAAACGTAAGAAGCCTGCGGATGCGACGGAAATCTCCCCTTCCCTTTGCTAAGTAATTAATAGGCAGCTACTCTTCAGAATGTTAGTCGTGCATCACCCTTATTTTACCACCATGCGAGTACGTTGTGGACACGGAAATTTCCGAGTCCCTTAACGCCAGGAGAGAAGGGGTGCGATACCATCAGCATGGCTGCGTGATGCAGACCGCGTGAAATCGGGGAAGATTGATGTGGCATAACCGAGCTTGTTGGAGGTCGATCCTTAACTAACTTGAATATTTACTTCGCAAATAGCCTACTTCTGAAGGCCAGAATACAAAGCTGGACAGTTTCGGAACTTCCAGCTTTAAGAAGCATTCATTCCATAATCATGAGAAAATGAGGAAGAGTAATTTATAGACGAAGTTAGGAACCTACAATTCAGCACATAATAGCTGTAGAACAGCACTAAGTTAGCTCATAATAGCTGTAGAACAGCACCAGGTCAACACAATAGCTGTACGACAACATCAGGTCAACACACAATAGCTGTAGAACAGCACCAGGTCAACACAATAGCTGTTGAACAGCACTCAGTCAACGGCTCAGTTCATTACTCCAGTAGTCTTCACCTGTTCCTGCTGCGACGGCAGACTCACCATCAAATTGACGAGCGGGGTAGACTTTAACAGGTCAAATTAAACAGTAAATAACAGAGAATGCGAGATTTTCTGCACTCAGGAACTATATAATTATGCACGCGAATGAGCAAGCAAGTATCGACCACAGCCCAGACTACAGCAACAGTTATTCTTGAAGCCAGCAATAACTCAGGAAAACAGACTTTTTTTAAAAACGGAATGGTCAGCTATGCTATCATAAAAATAATTTCTTGTTAAACTGAATTGAGAGCAGGGAACACTTTCAGCAATCCTATAAAGTAGACTGAAGTACAAAAAAATGTTTTTTGCCACATTTCAAATTCTCAATCTCTAACAGCGTATGAAAACATGCTCTTCATTACACATGGAACATTTTCCTCTGCGACAACCTTTAGAAAATTCTCAAATCTGACTCACAAAGTTTTTCCCAAAGCGTAGATGCTCCTATCGTAGCACAAAATTCCAAGTACGACGCAGAATGAACTAAGCCAATTCCAGGTTTTACTGAAATATCCAATAACGCCTCACGCGGGCCTCCTCAGCCCACCTTGCAGCCATGAGTGGCGTCACAGGCGCTAGGCACTGCGCTCAAAACCTTCAGAGGAAGAGAGTGAAATAGATATGAATGGAGACGAAAAATAAGCCGTGGAAGACCAGAATTTAAGTAAAGAAATTCAGTTTGGTAAGGTTCTTGTGGGTAATGGTTTCCCAGGGATTTTCTGACAGAGAAATGCATTTGTGCGTACAATATAAATCACTCGATGCCCTCTTCACGAGGTTACTTTTTTCAACAGAACATTAAGATTGCCTAAAAAAGTGGTCAAATAAATATAACGTCACAGCCCAAATCTTCGTAATACAATATCTAAGCCCGGTGATTTAATTCAAACGCATTGCATTTTCTCTCGAGGGATAATAATCTGATTTTGGAAGGGCTGCTGCATGACTAAAAAATGTGGCGGTCGAGTTACGAAGCACATTCGTCAAAATCAACTCCATGTATTAGACCAGAAAAAATTATGGAGATGAGGGAGGAGGGCGAGCTAATGGGTGATGACGACGAGCGATGATTAGGTTACTGTGTGGGTTTCATGCGGGCTGCGGTAGGATACATTGAAAAAATAACTAGGATCGAATAAGATAAAAAAGTTAAGCAGTTAGATGGTGCGTTATCGTCCAGACACACACTTGCAACGCTAATAAATCGATGCACGAACTACGTAATGCGAACGCCTTGCTTTATGACTGATGTCAAATTTAATAATCTGCTGATAAATAATCAAACAAAATGAACAATTGTACTTTAACACGACACTTTGAGGATAATAGCATGAGAAATTTTTCCTTTAAGTTTGAAGAGAAATTTATTTCAAGAGAAATGGAACGATCTAAAAAGAAACACTGATCCCCGAATTCTAATATTTTAAGTTCTTGCATCGAAACGAAACAAGGTCGTGATGTAAAATACAGGAATTCTTAAGATTGAAAATTTAGTAGTGTGACAGTGCATCAGCACGCCTGAAACAAACGTGGCTCAAGCGACCTATGTAAATACGGGGTCGGGAATATCAAAGAACACAACTCAGTTCAACTCTCAGGACTCTACTGCAGTAATTATTGTCCACCCAAGCTCTGGCCGGTCGCCTCACATCACGAAATATTCACACAACGTATTTATAGAACACGTGAAATGCATCGGGCTTATACGTTAGCAACGTAGAAAACGAGTGGTGTTTTCTGTAACATATGGCCCGTTGGCTCTTTATATTATTTTCTCACGAAAGTGAATAATCAAATGCAAGATCTTACAAGAGCTAACTCACCCATCACGAGTGTCTTCTTCAGTTCGTTGTGATAGAATTTATGACAAAATTGAAACGTTGCGTGATTAACACGTCGTCTGTCAGTTGTCTGGCATTGAGGAGAGACTTCATGGCTACTGACAGTCCAGCTGATATGAGGGCTCGACTTCTAATTGAAGATACAAAGCTACAAATTTGACGTTCATTTCTGTTCGCTCTTCGCAGCATGGACTCAAAATGATGTTTGAATATTCAAGTCGAAACAATATATACGATGTGAAACCCGTCTATCGCTAAAATTATTATTCGACTTCACTATGTAAATTGCACTTCAGAATGGAAAAACCATGCCAGTCAATTACCCAGTTCCGATCCAGAAAATCTTGTTGCACATCTTAAAGCTCTGATAGCAACTTTTGTCGTAAGAGAAATAGATTGAAACACGTTAGTTTTTATTTCTAAAACGTGGATATTTCTTCACTCTACGCTGACTGGCTTGAGAACAGCTTTAGCACTCATGGAAGTTTCAAAGCAAAACTAAACTTCGCGAGCATTGGAAGTATCAGACGCTTGAAAGATCGGAACAGGAATATTTTTGAAATTTTAACTCGTGCCATTGTTCACTCAGGTTAAATGTACACAAAGTGATGAAAACAAAAAAAAACGGACGGATTAGCCACGTCCATCATATCCAGAATGCTACATGGAAGTCGACCATTTGTAGCATATAAAACGAGGCATGTTCAGAACATGCGCCTCTTCTCCATCCACTTAGGAGGTCACTTCTGCTGTTCACGTTTGGAGCTGGGGAGGAGAAACTTGACACTCACACACACACCCATAAAAACTTTCCGAGTCGTAAAAGACTTGGGTATTTTCAGAGCCAGATGTACAATTTTACTCTTCCGCAGCAAGATCGCGTAAACTTGTTTTTTCACAACATATACTTCACCACTTTGAACGAGTTAACTCGAAAAATACTCGTTTAAAAAACTTGAAACGAAATATATAGTCATTTCTTGATTTCTCTTATTACATTAGACTTCTCTGAGTACATACAAGCCGACCATATCTGAGTGTAGTCATACTTCACGGAAAACACGTCCAAAAGTTATGGGTTTTGGCTAGAAAAGCTGCCCTGCGGGGCTGAGCGCCAAAATTATCATACGAGTGACTACAAGTTTATATAGTAACTCAAAAATTGTTCGCGCGTCTCTTAAGTTAGCTTAAAATTTACCCTCGCCCATGAAGAAAAGTTCAGCTGAACAATCATAAGCCTTGATGAGGCTAAAATGACTTCAATAATAGCATAGAAGTTGTGTTACTTCCGCGTTACGTTGATGAAGCAGGGAAGTGTGCCAGCCTGAAGTAGTCTTATAAGACGGAATAAAGATCACTTCATAGATTTGACGTAAATATGGTTATGATAAATTGCAGCTATCAATTCCTCACGAATTCAAGGCCTAAACACTCGTGACGCAGTAAATTTTCAATAAAGATACATTCGAGTTGGCCCTGACCTCTAACAAGTCATTCATTTCCATTCAATGACTCCACCCGCCGTACGCTGTTCTAGTCACCTCCGCATAGAGCTCTAGGTCAGTTCCAGCCAATAACCGCTCTACAGCCGTCATCCGCGTAGAGCGGTACCGACGAGTGAGCATCAAATAGCCCGGGAAAAATTAATGTCGTGACGAGCAAATATAGTGTGTTGTGCGAAGTAAATAAGAACATTGAGTGGATGTTTGCAGCACCCGATGATTAAGAGCTCTATGCTCGGAAATTATTGTACCACCACTTGCAGGACCATAGATCATCGTACTGCAGCCCTGTAGACCACTGCGTCAACGCAGCCAAACATCATTGACAAAACTTCAAGCAAAAACTCGCACCAAAAAAAACACTAATTTGCATGCATTGCTTCGCAGTTGAGTAATGAATGAAACCATGGCAGAGCGTCACTGCTCTGAGGATACAGTTATTCGGAGTAGCTTCATAATTTCTTTCTTTATTTCTATTGAAACGTTCTATTCAAATCCAACACATTTTACGAACAAAGACAAAAAGGTAAGAGCCATCATTTGNTACTTGGCTATGTTTAACTCAAGGGATACTTGGCTATGTCTAGCTCAAGGGATACTTGACTACGTATAGCTCAAGTGATACTTGGCTACGCGTAGCTCAAGTGATACTTAGCTCTTCAGTCGCTGTCATTAGCTCATTGCCACCCAAGCTTATGTGCGTCTTCGCTGGTTCTCCAGATACTAAAAGCTCTTCCACTCACCAGAATCACTATCGAAATAAAAAGTTGCTATTAGATGGTCTTCAATTGGAAAAATATTGGCGGCATGGGACAGTAAGGCTGACTTTCACTGAGTTGGCGGATGCGTTAAGCTGGAGTCTATTACTCGGCGATCTATTTTCTCAGTCGATACGAGGGTAAATTAGCGCACCCCGCCTCGGTTCCAGAATGAATAAGTAGCGCGTGTGCCATCAGTCTCATGAGGAATGGGCTTTGCGCCCATTTTAGTACGAGGCAACACTGACATCTACTTTATTGCGGCTCATCTAGCGCCGCGTCCATCTCTCAGGCCTCAAAGCTTGCTACGGCACGCCAGGAGGCGACGTTAAAGCTGAACAAGAAAATGCAACAAATGAGAGCGATGGGCAAATGAGGCATGCGGCTCTTATAGCAGCACGCGATAAGGCGTTTACGCGCATGTATTGCAAATCCATACTTATACAGTATAAGTACACTGTGCTTTGCATAGTACCATATCTGTCTTGGTGATGACCTGGAAAGGAGAGGACGATGTCAAAAACCTGTAGTAAACCTACTTTCGTTGGCAATGCCAAAGGATACAGTTAATTATATACACATGATGCTTTGCATTCTGGACGCTTGATATAAGGCAGCAAAACCAATGATTTAATTACATTAGATGAAATTTTTTGTCGACAGCTTCGAAACCATTGTAGAAATATATATATACGTATATTCTGTGAATGCCGTGACTTTCTGCGGCTTAAAGATCGATATTTAACGGTCGGTTAAAAGAATGGTAGCGTGAGCGTTAATTAGAGCCCCGAGCGGATTGAAGGCCCTGGAGCAATCTTTTCACTTAATT
>VOMN01065460.1:0-24810 GCA_014899125.1 Orchestia grillus
AAATCGGTTACTGATTGAATTCATTGCGCACTTAATTGCTATCAACAGAGTAACTACCTGAACCAAACAGTATGGATAAAAATGAACTCTTCCATGTGGCGTCGACAGAAAATATCACTGTCGAACGCATTTGACGTACATGACATCCGTGCTTACATTCAAGTCGCGGGCTGGCTAGGAGAGCTGCTAAAATTGGAGCAATCAGATGACAGGGATGGCCCCTAAGACTTTAAGAGAATGAGGCCGTTCACTGCACATTTGAGCCTGTGTACTACGGTCACCTCATATTAACGCATATCGCTTGCAACGGATCAAATCAGTTGGTCTGAATACATATTCCATGGGCTAGAATATCCAGTACGAAAGTGCGGGGAAATCACATGTGGATGGGGAACATTTTTTTTAAAGCTCCCCACCTGCAACCAAATCGTTAAAAAATGCAATTTTACATTCACGTGGTGCGGATGTGGAACATTCACGTCGATGGATAATTATAATCTTTCCCTCCAACTAGTTTGTTGATGATGATGATGATGATGATAAGTTCAACTGTACATTAAACGGGGAAATAAAAAAGGCAACATGTCCTGCCATAGTAGATTCTTAGAACCATAGCCCACTTTTTTTGTTCATACGACTGAAAGACTGGGAAGCCCTTAATTTATAGACTATAATAAATGACAGGCACTATAACTTCACCAACTTTTTTTTAACATTTTAGAGCAAGAGCGTATAACAAAGTCTTACGGTGAAGTATAAAGATAGTGAACTCTATCTTACGTCGTAAATAAAATAAATAACGAATGGGATGAAACAACTCACACACACTTGTTCTCAAAAAAAACCTGGGTGCGGTCACCGCGCCCAGAATATCCGTCCAGACCAATAAGNCCCCCCCGACCACTCGCCTGAGGAAGCACTACCGACCAGGAGCGCGTGCACATCTCGGAGCGAGAGACACATTGAGTGCACTGGGGCCCTGGTTATCAACTGGCCTGTTGTCGCTCTGGGAGGTGAGACTTGCCGCACTCAGGTGCAGAGGTGCCGGAGCATAAATGCAGTCAATATTGATTCTCCCGTATACATTGAGAAAAAACACTCGCGGTCAACTGTGATCTACTTGAAATAAGCGGGATGTATCTGTAGTAAAACGTCGTGTATAGGAATAAATATCGCTTTTTCCGTGTGTTATCCTTTCCTGAACGGAGGAAATTTCTTATTTTGTTCAATGAAATATTCCCCTAAAGATTATCAGGGGAACAATCGTTGAAGTTGAAAACGAGTGTCAGCTTCCTTGAAAACATAAAGATTATCAAACTGCGCCTAACCCATTTAGTTGGAGAAAAAATTCTCCTGCCTCAGAAAGAGACTGAAAAAATTTGGAGCATGACGAGAGTCACGTAAATATTTTTTTTAAGTCCACTCATATATGAGAGGGTCAATAGAAACTCATGCATATATTAACGAACTTAAGAACGTAGAAAAGTTAAACATGTATGAATGAATTGTTTTTCGAAAGTTCATATAAAATAATTACTTCGACAACTCACAAAACAGACACTCACTCTTAATGGCAATGCAGCTAGCAGAGTTCCAGCAGCTGTGAATATAATTTAATCATAATAATAAAATACGAAAACGGGTAAGAATTCCAAGTCAATCTACATCACTTAACAGCCGAAGCAGATTACAAGGGTATCATCCAAATTAGCACATATCATCCAATGTGTGCAAATTACAAAGGTGATATAAATTCTCCCCATGGTAGCATAGAAGCTCGAGAGGGTTGGTTGCTGAGCTGGGTGGGCTAGGAGCCTGCGTGTCACGTGTGTCCTCATAAACGTGAAAGCTTCGATCAAAGTGCCGGCTGGCCTCACGGCCGCCGATACCGCACGGTGACGCAGTTGCGGGGCTTCAGGGGCGCCTTACGTGTAATCGCTACCACAACATTGATAGGGGCCCAATTATTGTGCAGCAGGATCTATTCCTCGCGTGCTACTGCCAGATTTTCAGGGAGTGACCGACAGCTTTCCCTGGAAAAAAAAACTTGAGTTGCATTCCTCCTGGCACGTAGGTGCCCTGACAGCAATTATAAGCAGGTTCAAAACCAATCAGCTACAGGTACTCTATCTCAACTCTGTCGAAATAATGTTTTCTTCGCGAAAAAGAGGTTACAAGTCTCGAGATAAAGGTCGTGTACTGTTCTTCAAGTACACAACTATAATTTTCTGAGCTTAAATGAGCCAGTTATCATGAAGCTTGGGTCCCCTGAGTCACGCGGATACTCGTAAACGTGAAAGCGTTTGATGAACGCTGCAACCGTGGACGATGAAACTGATGTCTTGCTTGCGTGGGGCCTAAAAAGCGCCACCACATGTATATAAATAGATGCGCGATCGTAAAGGCGTGTTAGCTACAGAGCATCAACACGTAGCGTCACGTAAACTGCCCGTCAGGGAACTGCGCTGGCTTCCATCAGACTGCGGCCGGCCAACAGCACAAGAAATTTTTGAGCTCTTACGAGCGCCCAGGTGGCGGAAGGGCGTTCCGGGTGAAGCATCGCCGCTTCTGCTGCGCCTCTAACCGATGCCGCTACAGCAAATATCTTGAGTTTGAAACATAGCGCGCAATGCAGCAGCAAATTTTAAATCTATACTACGGTAAACTTTGATTAACATATACCGGAAACAGGTTGGAGCCACGATAACCATTTTGAAAAAATTGTCCATTTTAGAACCATAACTATGATGCAGCTCGCGGTGGTCCATACACAAATCGCACAACGCGCCATGGAGAAGCTGATAACCAAGCATGTACAAGTGCATCCAGCACACGAAGTACGCAGTGCTAAAAATGATCGTAACGGTGAAGAATACTGCACAAAACTAACAGGCACAGCGTAAAAAGCAGGTGCAATGGATCAGCACATCACTTTGGTAGGCTCCAGTAAATTTTGACTGTCTAACGCAGAGCAGACCGGAAAAGGCGTAAACAGTACGAAAGAATTTCTTGTTCAAACAATTCAGACGTGGAAAATTTGGATTATTAAAGAACATTAATTATTAAGATTTTTAAGAACAAAGAATGATTATTAAGATCAAAGAATGCCTTAAAAGAATGAAGAAATCGAAAAATGTACTTAAAAAGATTTTTAAACGCGTGTACAAAATACGTATACATCGCAAGAAAATTTACTTCTAAATTAGATGAGTATTAAATCAGTAGATACAAATAATTATAATGCCCATCGAAAGAGGATGCATATAAATACAGTAAACCACATCAACTAGAAAAGGAAACATGGGTACATCGACAAGAAATGTACATCCAAACGCTGCTCACAGGAAAAACGATGTTGAAACCACTTAGAAAAAAAGTGTTTATAGATTGAAGAAGGGTGTCAGATTCGCAAAAGAGTATAAGGCATCTAATGAATATAATATCTATTATATATCAACAAAGAAAGAAGAAATTTTTGGGAGTAAAAAAGGAGAGGAATACGCATCGGAGGTATTAAACTGATTAAAAACTATTAAATCTTAACGACATACATATTAAATGATCCTGAACATCGAATAAATGCTTTCAAAGAGATATTCACATCGTACAAATTGTCCCTACAAAAGAATACACCTATAAAAAAGATGCAACACTGAAAATTTACGCGCAATAAAAATAAGTTCCCATCGAAAGGGCATGCTCATCGCCAGGACATCCCCCCTTTCGCCCCCGGGGGGTCGTAGCAACACGGCGCATGTGGGCCTGTCACGTGCATACCATCCCACGTACAAAAGTAGCAATGGAAATGACTCTGGGCGCGCATTACTGAAAAAATGGCAGCGCTAATCGCTTAGAAAAGTTTCGAATGCCCACGCGAATAAGAAACGCGCGGTTTTCAAGATATGTGTGGACAGCGGCAGAGGCAGCTCTCGGTAGTCATTTCCATGCGGCCTAAGTGGCTTCCAATGCCCCGCCACTAAAGAGCCTGGCGCAGACAGCTTTACGATAACGGTGGCGTACGAGGTATCGACTGTCTTTTGTCCCAGTGGAACTAAATAAAATCCTCACTGACTAAATTAGTCGCTCATTTCAATAGAGTACAGTTCCACTGCCACCAGAGCAATTCCGCTGCCTGAGTGATAGAGACAAAAATTGTCAGAAACTGAGTTGGAGAGATGGGAATGGATACATGTCTGTTGTAATAGGTTATGTGAAAAGTGAATACCATTGCAAGCTGATGCAGAGCGAACAAAATTAATACCTTAGAATCCACGCTATTCAATCGGTCACACGAAGTCAGAATATATGTCAACAACTTTTGTTGTTTTGGAGATTTTTCGAATAAAAATGAGCAGCCATACAACCATTAGGTTCTCCAGTATACAGACCAATCAATGAACATGATGAGAGTGAACAAGGTACATTAATCAAACGATCAATAACAAAGTATTGATCACATCGTTTAGATGATATACCTAAGGTTAAGAGTTATTCATTTCATCAAGTTTCTTATTAAAAAGGTATAAAGCTTTCCTTGAAAATGTGACTAGAAATTTTGGAGAATATCTTGATACAAAAAAATTAGTTATCGCTGTTCTAACAATTCAAATTTGGAGAAAGAAATACAGAAAATTAAACCACGTTGTCTAGCATAATCTTAGTCTAGCAAATGTAAAATAAAATTAATAAAAATCAATTTGGTGCCAGTCAACGTTCAAGAAAAGTCAGAGATCTATTAGTTCTCCTCAAAAATGCAGAATAAAATTAGCTAGGCCCCATATTCCATGACGCATGTCCCTATCCCATTTGGTTGGAGAAAATGGCCACAACAATTTCAGTATCCTATTTGCATCTGCACAGAGACCTGCACTCAAACTGCATAATGTAGTCACAATTTGCACAAACACTTTACATCGATTACTAGAAGCACTAAGCAAAAGGCCCTACCAATAGTTTCAGAACTAAAAATGCTCACACGTCTACTCAAATTCAGGAACACTGGCACCTTCTATGCAGCAAGCTATTGACCTTATCATCATCTTTTTATGAAATCGTAAATACTCGAGTGATGGAAGTATTTCGCTTACCAAACAGTTAAACAAGAGAGAGCCCAATGAGACCCCCGAATCCCACACGAACATCTGTTGCAAATCGCATCTCGAATCACGCCTTCATTGCAGACAAATCACGTAGCAGATTGGCCGCCTCTCACCCACAGTTGCGTGAGAGGTCCAGCCTGTTCCGGAAGGATGATCCATTATGTGCACCCGAGAAACTTCCAGCCCAACTCAGCCCCAATTAGGAATATGGAGACGATCTATGGCTAAACTTCACTAATTAATCTCGCCTAAAAGTGTGCACTTTTCGGCGAGATTTATGAACGTCCAGCAAGGGATTATAGGCGCCGGGCTAAGAAAATAAATCACAGAACGTTGTTATTGAATGCTCTACTCTGTGAGTAAATATAGAAGGATGATGTAGCCGAACATTGGTTCATGGTATATAGAAACCGAACCAATAACTTACGTAGAATCTTTTATCCACATTGTAGGCTAATTGATTGATTGCAAAATCAAATTTCCATATTTAACACTGAGGAGACTCTTCAAGTTTTCCTGGATGAGCGCAAGACATTTGTAAATACTTCATCAAACGAAATCTTTCAACCTGTTTATAAACATAACTGGACAGCTAAAATTTCCCAAAACAATGCAGTAAAGGTTTTTAGCCAAATAACATTTCCTCAGACCTCTATTCATCAAGCTGTAGCTGTGCAAATCGCTGGCACTGTTCGATCAGAAAAAACTTAAAAGTTAAAACACAGACTTGGCTGAATTCTTTTCTGAATGAGAGCAATGCTGTGAGCACCGAACTCGAGGAAAATCTCACGCAGAAGGTTGCTACAAAAACGCTCCCCTTCAACGCAGGGCACCATTCAAGGCACCACGGAGATACTGCTCTCTCACCATAGCGCCAAAGCACCTAACTCAAAAACACTTCACGGTGAAAAGTATCAATCGAATTAACGAACTATCACAAAACTTCTGAGGTTATCCCTGCCGTCGGTGGGTGTAAGAACTATTCTTCCTGCAGGTAAGGGTCAGTTTCACTGGCGCAACGCCAAGTATGTTTTGTTAAGTACATACATACGAAAATCAAACACCCGGTCTGAAAGCCTGGGATATTTTTCGCGCATCATAAATCAATTTGCCGCTTGCAGCAAATATTTGTGAAACCTCAATTCTGCGCGGTTGTGCATTTGCACGAGCACATGCTCGTGTTGCCTCAAGGACGAGCGCAAATACAAACAGTTTCCCGAGTTAGCTGCACAACAAAACTGCTCATGAATCTCGCCCGCATGGGCAAACACTCAAATTTCACGGACAATGCCATAAAAACCAAACTGAGCGAGAGCAAATATATATTTCTTCGTGAAAGCTAGTGACCTCCAGATATTTTAGATCCACACATACCAAAAGTACCTTGGGCAGTGATGCCTCAGATGACAAACTCTGATGAAGAAATATCCAACGGATATGGACACCATGCCCATATAGCCTAGTTTAAAGTCATTTTCAGGATTCCGGATCCAGCAATGTCGATGTCAATCAAATATGAGAATTCTCAGCAGCGCTCAGTAATACTTTTTAGTGATGTCGATATTGATGCAATCGATATTGATATATTGTCGTGTACTTTCACAATATGGAAACCGGGTATTGCAATGGACAATGAAGCTCGTCTTGAAAGCTCCAAAATGAACAAAACAGTTCCAAACCTGAAATAAAAAAATTAAGATATATTCCTTAAGATGTCTATTCAACGAGCATTAAGTAAAATGGCTGTTCCTCCCAGGGCGGAAAATCGCAATTGAGAACAATTATAATAGAATTAAATTTCGATTAAAAATTTATCTATTTAATATTAAATTTGAAATTTAAGAAAAAGAAAGGAAATATAAATATCCTTATTGCAGATGAAACACACAGAAAATGCATTTGTAAATACGAAAAAGACGGTACAAAATGCTCAGAAATCAGTACAAGGGCATCAAGCACTGCACACTCGCAGAGTAGAGCTCTAGGTATGCCCAGTTCCTTAGCGAGACAGTTGAGATTAACTTTATAAGATAAAAGACCTCCCTTCCCTGTTACTTTCGAGGTCTTGCTGAGATAATTAACCTAGCAGCGACAGACCAATGCAGGTAATGGAGCGAGCATGGAACAGGCGCCGGTCCACGGCTTCCTGTAACTACTCAAAGCACTATGACACGATACG
Organism: Orchestia grillus; assembly: GCA_014899125.1. Classification (NCBI taxonomy): domain Eukaryota; kingdom Metazoa; phylum Arthropoda; class Malacostraca; order Amphipoda; family Talitridae; genus Orchestia; species Orchestia grillus. The sequence goes on from VOMN01065460.1 coordinate 7,279, forward strand.
TGCCCTCAATACTCACGGCACCATGACGACAAGGTGAAAGAGAAACAGGGAAGGAACTCGTAAGTCCAACCCTCCTCTAAAACTAAACCCACAACAGACTCCTCCAAAAAACAAGTCTCAGACGAGTAGTCCGGGGTAACTTTTAAAGAACGCCATGTCAGCAAATCAAGTTACCAAGTGCAGATTCTGCTACCATATGCCACCATTAACTCTTCTCGCAGCGAACTCAAACCTAATAATCTAGGGAGGTCGTTAAGTTCCCACGATCGCTTGGCGATAAAAGATAATAACCGACTCATCAGAGAAGCTAACCATATGAAAGAGTATATTTGAACTGTAATAATACAATTAATGCATACCAATGGAAGGTACATAAAAACACCCGACTTGGTTTTATTCCTTGAAAAATACGTTAAATTTTTCATATCAATTTGAAACTGCTTTTCTGAGAAAGGAATATACATTTAACGGACACCTAACAAGTAAAAAGCTCATTTTTAACATAAGCACGCCTTTCACGCTAAAAACTTCAAATGCAAATTAAATCGATCCTCAGAATGAACACGTACGTTCGTACAATGGGGGCCAAGGTACCCGAACGTTCGTGTCGAGTGTCGACCCAGCGATTAGTGAGGAAGGCGACAAAACAGACAAGCTTGTGAGGTGCAGAAGTCGGAATGAGTAAGTTGGGTCATTGAAGGCCTCAAGGCGAGCATTTACGGTCACGACTGCCAGCTTATCAGATCAATTGGCTGCAAAAGAGCAGCAACAGAGAAGGGTCGCCTGAGTGGAGCTGTAGCTGAGACAGCAGGAGGCCTGGCGTGTCGAGATCGGCGTTTGTCAGAAGTGCACCCTGGAATACCTCAACTGCTACGCAGCAGCACGGAACTGATAGCGTTTCCAAGAGGCGCTTCCTGTAGTAGGTTGTGCATTGCGCTTGTTATAGAGAATGACTCATCAGTTCACTGAACCAGTCAAATTGAGCTCTCAAACGAAGATATAAATTTTTGAGTATTTGCGACAATGAATCAAGTTAGAAATTTGATTTATGTAAAATTTATGGAAGTGTGGTAACGTCTGTTTGCAGTCCCAGTCAGTTTTACGTGGAGTTACCAAATGATGCACGCGTCTTTATGCAGAGTTTCGTTTTGCGAGGATATCTCAGATGGTTTCTTACAGCTAAGATATTGAGAGTAAATAAAGTATAAAGTGCATAGATATCTATTGCAAGAGTACGAAACAAGTCATTCAATTTTTACCTATAAAGCCGATTAGAGGCATTATGCATCGGATGCATCCGACAATCCTTCGGCTGTGGGGCACCCGATACACCATGTAGTCCATGGAGGCAGACAACATGCTCTAATTGCACTCACTGCATATAAAAGTTCCTTTTACGAGCCAATTTATGTACAATTACAACCCTGAAATCTACGAAATATACTTGTATATTAAATTTGTCCACCATAACACAACAAAAAAAATTCTTCCGCACGCCAGCTATACTATAAAAATTGTTCAAGAAACAAAAATAAGAGGGAAATTCTGAAAAGTTGAAAATTTTTGGTTGAACTTTTTATCAGAACAGCCATAAGTCCGACTTGATGTTGGCTTAAAGTGAAACCAGCAATAAAGTAATGTCGCATCATTTCCAGCATAAGGCGTACACGTAAAGACATGACAAAGCACTTTTTGACTCACAAAGCGGCACAAAACATTCGAGAATTCATTCTGTTAACAAGTATACTACACATTTCATTCAAAAAATAAAGAAATAGCTGCCTCGACAACAATTACATCCGAATGTTGACAGTAACGTACGCAGGTCTTGTCTCGTATATTAAGCCATATTAAGTTAGAACGCATAAACTGAGGAGACTGTCCCACATGTAGCACCTAAGCAAGTACAATGCGTTCACAAGAGCGCGCGGAGGCTTAAACGAGTTCCAATTTCGGAAGTTCAAACGATCGTAACCAGTTCACTTGAGCTGCTGTGTGTGATACTCGGTGTCGGAGGTTTTTGGTGGAGCCAGAGTCGGACCTTAGACTTACCGACTCCTGAACCCTGGACTGTTCTGCATCACGGAGCTCAGATGGCAAATACAACGTCGGCTGCGGACGTCCAGGTATGATCACCCTATGTACATACATAGACACCATCTTATGAATCATAAATTTGAGATAAAAATTGCAAGCAGGTCTAGTAATATGTTTGATATGCATCAATCATTCGAATTCGATGATATACAGTGGGTGCGATAAATATCTCATACATGATCAAAAGTTTAGCTCAAATAACTCGATCTCCATCTCGTTAGACCACAATACAGCGTCCTAAAAACTTACAGGCTCCTTTAAGTTTAGCTTGGCTAAGTTCAGACGAACTCTGACATGAACTGATGGAAACAAAATTATTTTTCTTCGTGTGCAAAAACGGGATACCTCATTTTTAGATACTGCTTGAATTGCGTTTTTGCTTACATTTGTCCCAGTCACTTCCAAATCATTTTGAATTTCAGATCGAGTCACTCAACGATACTTTTTACTTTACACACTAAATGTATAGTCACATGGTTTAAATTTTTATATGAACGCCCTCAACGTGGTAGACATGCAGTGAACTGATATGACTTGAACCGGTGAAACGTATCACCAATAGTTGAGAGAGGTAAGTTTTAGTATAGATGAAACTTTTCTAATCCCAAACCTTTTATGTAACCAAACAATTTCTTTTTTGGTCTTTCCGGGTAATTCTTTAGTCTTCGCCATATTAGAATTGGAGTGCTGAATGATTACATTCTCATGCAGCTTTTAGACATTGACTGAAGTTCGCTGTAGTACGGGAATGAGGTAGATTATTTGTCCAGAAAGTTCCACAACGTTCCTATCACATGATCCGCTCTAGCATTTTTGAAGACTATTTAATATCGATTTAACCTAGTTTTGTGGGTGTGTCGGATACTTTTTGAGGAGATAATCTAAAACTTTCGTCGACATTAGAACAATGGTTTACTATTTTGGCATTCTTATACCGGTTTAACATTCACCGTACAAAAATACACAAGATGTTCAATTTTCGATTGCTTTGCCGTTGAGTATGCTTTTGACCACGAACCGAATATTTATTGCAGCCATTGTATATCATATTCAAAATCTCTCATGTTCAAAGAACACTTATTTGTAAACTTAGCCTCAAATTTGAATTTGAAAAGATTATGTAAACTCAGAGTTGAGTGTGAAACCGTAGTCACTGACGGCGAATGAAGGTGTTGAGAAATTTAGCTCAGTAAGACTTAATAACATGGTCTTCGAAGCATGCTTGGCAAAGTGCAGCCTTCGAATTTTAATTGTTACAAGAATTAACTGCGAACATATAATCTGAACATATAATCTTCTGGAAATTTAGGTTGATATCCGGTCACCAAGAGAAAGGCGAACGTTAATGCTTTCGAAAACACCAAAATTTAGTATTATGTTCTGTTGTAATTATCTGAGAGACTGACACTGACATATGAAAATGAAGCACTAGGCGCACAGACTACGTAGATTGCAGACCATTCCTGAACTGCGGAACACGACGCTTAAACGCATGATATTGCGCACGAATGCGACCTTGTCACTTGCCTATGAATACGAACAGTGCATTCTCGTATTCCTGCACAAAATAGTAATATTGAACCCAATGGCATTACGTAAAGTAATTTTTAATTAAAGCATATTGGTAAAGGTGACGTAATTGAATTAATATTTGTGTTAGCCTGTTCTTAAAGTAGCGAAAAATTCATAATAGGGGTGTGCCTTAAATTTAACGTTAGATCATTTCACTGTCTCCTATTTGAAATGAAAAGCACTAGCCAGCTAAACTCTTAGCTCAGTAAGCCGGCGCACTTCGTAGGAGGCGCATCCAAGCTTACCTCAGGTTAATGCTCCTGTCTCTAAAATGCAGCAATAGCTATAACCTAAGGAAGGTATAATATCCAAACAATACTTTAATAGCTCAAATGAAGAAATTAATAAACATCGCAATTTTGAAATATTTCACACTAAAATATTTCAGAACGCTATATTTTTAGAAGTAAGTAACAAAAAAGAACATAGTCCATAGCAGCGAAATAGAAAAAATACACGACGATGCTCTTACATACCTACATGAATAGTTGCGTTATGTTTCCTAGAATTGATGAGAAGAAACAATATTTCAATGCACTATCGTTTACCTCACGAGCAGTCGCGCCAGCACGCATTCATGTCGAGGTTTCACACGTCGAAGCCACGTAACGCCCGAGCGAGGCTGAAGTGAAACTCAATGAACAACAAGAAAGGTGTTTCCCACCCAAACCAACTGCAGAGGCGGGCAATCAAAACTTCTTTAGTGTCCATCACCAAGGGAAGATGAAACTCAAGGCAAGACTGGAAACGTGCCCTTTTCAGCGAGGTAAAACTGCAGTGCCTGCGCAAGGGTCAAGTCGTCGCAGCTCTCGAGTCAATGATATTCGGGGCGAGTAATTACGATATGGTAATGGTGGCCGTTTTGCACGCCTTCAACAAGTGTCAGCCCACGATTACTGAGAAAAAGTTCCGTGCTTAAGAGCACTTAACAAAATGAGCACTTTTTTGGTCGGGCCTGAGAGACACGCGCATGCATGAGCCAGAGTTGATCAAGGAACAAACTTCAAATCGGGACCCTGTTTTCAGCACAATGTTGTCGCTAGGATGTTCCCTAAAATGATACGTGAAGGCAAATTTGCACGTTCAATTTGCAGTAAAATAAATATTTTTCACTCCGCCTACGATTAAACTACAACAGTCACGAGGAAAGTTGAAACTCATATGCTACTTCACTGTGTGATCACAAGGTCCAGTAATGATCACATTGTGGGCTCACAAAACCTCAACCATTCAAAGTAAATAGCAAGCAACCATGGTTCCCATAACAACTGGTCTGCAGCAATGAGCCGCTGCGCGAACAGAACCGTGCATAAAGTGATCTGATGACTTTCTTGTGATAATAACGTGCAAGAAAAGTTGCATAGTAATCTCTCAATCAGAACGAGTCCCATCGAAAACTGGAGACTTGACAAGGCTATTATATCAGCTGCTTGCCGTGCAAGTAGGATTTAAGACATAAGTAAATAAATTTACGCTTTCAATAAATGAAACGGTCAACACTAAAATAAATGTGAAATTTCAGTGCATTACAGATTACAAGAATACCTAATTTATCCTTTATAACTTGAGGGAAAGAATTTAAATTTCCTATAATTTTATCCTCTTGAAGGGTAGTTATACATTGCCGAGAAGCTCACAGAGATAAAAAATGGAAAAATGAAGTAGACAGAAAGTACGGAAATAAGTGGAGCTAGCGTTGGTTGCACGGAGCCTCGGCCTCTCTCAGGAGCGACAGAAAAGTAGAAAAAGGAAATTGAAATCAACATCAGGAGCATCAATTCCGCAAAGGGAACGGTCAAGTCTCCTATGCATAAATTTTCATTATGCTCTTGAGAATAATGCCCTTAAGTGTAACACCCTAAATATTTGAATTTGTATTGCCGACAGACTGAGACACCCGATTATCGTTTATGCGTTCCTTTTGATATACATAAAGCGCAATGAGACAAGCGTATAGAGGCGAATAAGAGAAGTCAGTAATATTGCTACGGAGATGCCCTCACGGGCAGGGCATCAGGACCTGTCGCGTGTGTTGTACTTCTCGAGGTGAAATGTTCACCTGAATTCAGTAACTTCTCTGTTCAATTAGTGTCCTGGCAACATCGATACACTTCGTTTATCGGAATTTTTCAAACTAGGGGATACATTTCCTGACATCTATATTCAAAAAATGGCACAGCGAAAGTTAAATTTACATACATAACATATTGAACAATACTAAGACTAATAACAGGACACTCGAGTGAAACAAAAACCCGCATCTGCATACGTGATGATGAATCGATAAAAAATGAAGACGAAAGAATCCTTTTCTCTGTTGACGCAATTTTGAGGTGACGCGATAAGTTACTCGAGTGGTCGCTTGAAATGTAAGCTACAATTTGAGTCGGCATCCCATCTAACAAGGAGCCACGAGCCCGCCACATCCAGAGCGGAGCAGACAATCACGGCTCTATGGAGACAAAGTGGAGGCACGCCTCGAGACTCCTCATGATCGTCTAACGCGGTCGTCGGCCCTATTCAAAAACCCTAATGAACAAACGGCCCGTGGCCGACTTGAAGGCGCTTACACTTTCGATGAGCATACACACAAATCTATCATAAGGACCCACACTCCCGCTTGCTCGACCGCAGTGCAGCACTATGCATCTCTTTGATGGGGCGGAACGAACGATATGACTTCCTGAGATTTTCTTGTTTTTGTCTGAACGGAATTGAAACATATGATATACATATATACATTCATTATCTATGAGATATAACTCGCTACGAGTGAAAGTAAAAAATTGATTAAATGCGCAATAAAATTCCAGCGTGTTGGAGTGATGATAACTACCTAACAATGAATTGCACATCATAAAAATATTGATACCTCGTACCACTGACACTAGCCCCTTCTAGTCTGACAAAAGTCGCACAAGTTTCCGTATCCCCGTAAAGCAACCCCTACATAGAGGCTTAGCCAAAGGCATGGCAGAAAATTTTAAACGAACATCATTCAATTTTGCCAGCGGAAAAGTGTTTCCTCCCACAGTATATTAGTACAAACTCAGAGCAAAGAATGTGGAAATCAGTTTGGTTTAGCGTTGAGGGAGGGAGCGAGGCCTATGCAGCAGTAAAATAGAGGCTGCGAAGGGTGCGAGGGCAGGTGCGCTCAACGACCGATAAAACGCCTGTAAACGACCGCTCCTGTCCGTGCTGCGCACGGCGCTGCCGCTGCAATATGCAGCAAGCGCGCGCTCTGAATAAGAAGTTCCCGGCGCTTAAATATCGCGCGCGTTGTAAGGAACAGCACATGGAAGAAAGTTTGTGCCATTCTGTAAGTGCGTTTAAATATTTTTAAAATAAATGTCGACAAAATTCAAACTCGTATCGGCAATAGCCATGTTGATATTGAGCTCCACACGATGCAGCGGACGCGTAGTTGCCTTCGTAGGTCTCAACGTTGTTTGGTAAGGAAAGCGTTATAGCGTTAAATTTTACATCGAATTGTTCCTGAGAGGGCATGAATACCAAAACTTACTGAATAGGTGGAATTGTCACAATAAATTATGCAGAAACACAAAATTATTCTGGACCCCACAAAGATGCACCAAGTGCAGATCGGATTTAGGGTTTAAAGCAAGAATGAGAAAAGCAATGAGCACGCACGCATTAAGTGACAAAAATGATTATGCTAGAATATAAAACCAGACAAGTGAGGTATATTGAAATCATTGTAAATTCAAAGAAGTAATTCACTGATTAGAGTAGATTAAAATAGATTATTCGTTATTTTAAAGCTCCTTAACCACATTGAATGTAATCTAAAGAGAACTAAAAGAAGGGACCATTTGGTATAGACCTAAGAAAACATGGAATCTATGCACAGGAGTGTTTCCACACTAAATTTCTTGTGCTTAGAAACAGCAAGTCATGAAAGAAGAGGAAGACGAGATAGAGAATAATCAGTGAAGAAAGATATGAAAATAAAAGGAAGCAAAGTGAGCACGAACGAAAGAAGTCCCGAAAGCCTAGCTGAAGCTGCGGCAATTCATAATTTGGCTAGCATGCACAATAACCAAATTTCCGAACCCTCATGTCTATCAGAAGTAAAATAGTAAGAAAAATTAAGCGCGTGACCAAGCGGTAGTTGAGAACAGCTACCACGCTACTACCATCAAGTTTTCTGTGCAGGTTCTTCACCCCATAAGTATTACTAACTATAAAACTTTAACTCGAATCCAAAATCATAAAATATTTTCACTTTCCTCTCTTTCCTCATTTTTTAACTAATAATTCTAGCTAACAAGAACAACATTTCCATTCAGGATCAGAAGCTAAGGCGTCGATTATACTGTAGTAAAATATTATACTATATAAAATAAATAAAATATAAATATTATAATATTAAATAATACACTATAATAATAAACATTCAGTCTATTTCCTTTACTAAAGTAAAATGGCTTTAGAAAATTTACCTCCTATCATTGATAGAGCGCCACACATTTCATGCACTTGTAAATATCCGAAATGATTAATAATGTAACATCGATAAGGCGTCCACAACTGAATAAGATGCTCACGTTTATCGAGCGTACGGGTTTCATTTCAAGGTCTAGCCGTCGGCAGTAGGCTCGTCGTGAAGACACAAAGGCCTCCGTCGTAAAATGCCTTAAAATTAACGAAAGAAAATTCTAACATCCCCACAAATGTTACAGTTCTTGTATCATGCACAGTAGTGCAAAGGGAACAGGAACGAGGAAACTTGAGGGATCTCTCTTTCTAAAGCAATTTCTTAAAGTTAGCTACGCATTCGATGCTAAGATATACGTGCGTCACGATACCTTTTTTTAAGTCACTCCAACAACGTCCTTACCATTATTGTTACTACTGTCCGCTATGTCGACTTATCGCACATTTTACATAGTCTGTATAATTCAGGCTTAGTCGTTATTTAAGTCGAGCCTCTTCCTAAATGCCTCCGCCTCAATTTAGAGTTCAATTAGTTCGACAGAACTCGCGCCAGGATTCCAAACGACACATGGAGGGGACTTGCTTTACTCACAGTTTATATCCTCGATATAATTCAGTCCTTCCGCCATGTTTCACTTTAATTTACCCGGCCTGTACAATTTGGCTGGTACAAGCACTCAAGGTCTGAGTTAGACCATAAAATATCGCTCACAAATGGCGGCAAAAATTACAGCCATTCAAAGCCGTGATGCAAAGCTCACTAATGCAAGCGCTAATGTAATTTCTGAAGGCATATAAAACATCATTATCGCTCAGTTGAAGCAACTCACGCCGAATTAAACTTATTTTTAAAGTTTTAGGCTTTTCTATGAAGCATTTTCTACAGAGAATTACTCGCTAGACGTCTACTTTCAGTCGCAAACTACACACCCATTGCAAGTTGAGTTGCGTGCGTAAAATTGCACTATCTGGACGTATCCATGCAATGAACTGACGAACACATTCTAGTGAACATATGTCTCATGTCAACTGTGTGTGCCCGCTGTTGTTCTCTCAACATTAAAGCTGACCTGAAAGTTTATCTTCAATATTCTCCTGCATTTGATGCAAAGTTTTCTCAACACAGTTTAGTGGTGATTGTTGCAACATGACGAAAAAAAAATTAAATTAGAAATTGAAATTCTTCGGGCGCCTCAAGCTCTCTGTGTATGCTCATTACCATCAGCTGAATCTTGCACGTGGATCACAATAACATTCATGATTATGAAACGGTCCGGAAGCATTAGCTTAAAACAAGGATGGTCTTAATCTGCTCTGTTAAAATTTGAAGAGCCGATATCACACTATGAAGAACATTTTAATTAAAATTTAATATTTCAAAGGGTCAAATTATCCTCTTAGACAATTTCAGGATTAACATCCAATCAACACGTTTGCAGAAACCTTCTAATTTCAAATACCGTCTTAGCTGTTTCAAGTTCAAGAAATTCCCATCGAAGTCGACGAACACGATATTTAAGTGTGGCCAGCAGAGGTGCATCCCTCTGACACGAGCATGGGAGGGTTGATATTACAAGCGATACATCAGTGCTCGACAAGCCTGCCATTGACAAAGTTTCATAGGGAACCGAACCAGACAATTTAGCTCATAGCTCATAGGTGCTGGGGACTCGCCCGTATGCAGCGTGCTCCCCTTTCACTTCATGAAAGGGTAAATATGCAAATGCGTTGCCTCGATTACTGAAGCACCGTCTCTTTTTTCGTAATATTTAGTGAGCCAATGTAACCGGAACGCAGAAGATTCATAGCGGTTGTACTTCTGTGTATTTCTCCCGATGGTTCTAGGCTTCAATCTTAAAAATAGTAAAAATCTTACGATGTAAACAATTAATATTGACCGCTAAACGCAATAACACAGCTCAAAAAGTGCTTGCATTAAGAACTTCAAATGCTTACAAACAATTAGAAGCAATATCCACACGAAAAAGAAAAGACGTGTGAAGTATACTTCTCAATACTGAAAATTAAAAAAACAAACAATTTTTAAACGATATTATTCACATTTTGCATTCATTTTCTACGTATAAATCTAAAACTGTCAACTTAAGACGGTCACCAACGTTCCCCCATAAAAGTTATGACCAGCAGCCAGTACTTCAAGTTTTAGCGTTACATATATTTAAGACTCTTTATAAAGGCTTTATTAGTCTCTTTATAAAGGCAAGGCACACCTCAAAACATTTCTGTTATTCGTTCACAATCTTGTTTGCAACAAAGGAATATGAATCCAAATTTGCACAACTGTAACAAAACACAAAGATACATTCATTTCGAAAGCCTTTGTCAAAAGCGTTTAAAAACTGTTTCGGCATTCACGCGAGGTTTGAGTTCATTGAGTGCTCTCTGAGTTCGCATTTGCCAAGCTTTTTGACTTTGCCGATTTGCGTCAGATGCTTGGACTCAGTTAAAGGCTGACGCCAAGCCGCTGTGAGATTTTTATTACCATCACACTAATGTGCATTTTACGGCACGAAAAACATTAAGTATCACAAAAATGTGCATTTCGTGGTACGTAGAGTATTAAATCTAAATTGTTCGGATTGCTAACGTGCGTTGGTTGACTGGATTATGACTGTTGAATCGTGAAAAGTACGGTAACTTGAAATACTTCAATATTCCAAAATTCTGTCACGACCTTCAATGAACAGGAATACGAGAGTAAGCAACCAAAAGTTTATCTAGCAGTGGTTCCCAACTTTTCATCACGCTTGCACCCTTCATAAAATTTTAATGCATCCTCACATCCCCTTCAACTTTACTGATACCTAAGGATAAGAGATAATTTTATGCCAAGGCAAGACAACTAAAGAACTTATAGTATTCTTTGTGTTACACTTAATTCGACAAACGCAAAAAAATATTTCATTTCATAGTTTGAATATTTTTTATACTTTCTCGAAACTCCTGAAATACTATTTCCGGCATTAGAAAGTACAAGCACCTCTGAATGGGAAACCCCGATCATGCAGCCTTGGAATAAGCACGGAATAACAGCTTCACTGTTAAATAGTCCAACTGCATCAGCTAACTCGGTTGCATCGACATTGGTCGAAGACAAATCTCAAGAATTGACTCAAGCTAGCCGAACATCCTTGTCGCTAGATGTTTGATGTTTCTAGTAATTTTAGTAGCCACCAGCTGAGCAATAACAACGTTGTACTGCTGCAGATGTGCATCGAGTCCATGCTGGAGTCTGGATCTCGCGTGTGAAAGTGTCGAAGATAAATTGTAACAGGCATGCGTTTAGAACAACACTAGCCGAGAAAATTTCCATAGCGAGCAGTCTTCATCTACAGCACGTGTACAAGCTCCATAATGAAAATAGATGTCTGAATTATTCTGGAGCATTAATTGTAATTCAAATAGAAGGAATGAGTGTTAAATGCTAATAAGATTAGTGGTGCGTTTAGCATGAAGATGAAAACTTTATTCGTACACGAATGGAAGTTTAATTTGTGAAATACACAGAAAAGTTGAATTCAAAATGCATGCGGTGCAATTTGATGCGCGTTAAAGCAGGAATGCACGGATTGCACAAGTACTGGCAGCGCATTTTTACGCTTGATTTATACGGAGTTACCTGCACAAGCAAAGAATTCGCTCTCTCCTAATTATACGGTGCAAGTAGCTGTGTTCTCTTTATAAAGGCGCCTTCGTAGGGTTCCATTTAAGGTTCGAGCATTAGCTGAAGCGACGAGAATCAAGCGGGTCACCTCAGCGGCTTATAAGCTCCTGTAAATTCTAGCGTGTCGTCCGCGCCCCGAAAGTGAAAGTCAGGGCTGGAGCGCAGTTTATTAACAGCCCCAATTATCGGTCTTATCTTTCGCATGCACGGAATGTGGATAACGCGAACACCTCGGCAAGAAAAAATTCAAAAAATGGCCTGGCTTACGAGTCCAAGGCCGCTCTAACAAAGACTCGCTTAATAGAAGCGAACAAGTGAAGAGTGAAATTTCGTGGCATTTAAAGGCTAACAGTCTGAGCGGAAAATACGGTAGCGACGCCTTATCCGCAATGCATGGAAGTCCATCCCTGCTTTGTTAGCGCACAAAATATGACGGTTAGAAGGGTGAAGACGTTTTCGCCTCGGTCCCGAATAACAATGTAATAACTTCGACCCACGGGGGCAGAATTGAAAACCTACTGACCTTTCCCTTCCATGCAAAAACGTATACGAGTTGGAATGTTCAAGTTTTGCCAATGCTAAACAAAAAATTCATTTGCAAATTCTAATTTATGTTACATATTGTTGTACATTATACAGTACAAACAACATATGTGATTAAATTACGGTTTGGATGATATTTTCTAGCAGAGGAACACGAATGAGGTTGAAGGAACGGATCACATGCAGGTACAAGAAAACGACGTTAAAAATAGTTATTATTCCTATGAGAATGTAAAATTTCCGAAGGCCCCGAAGAATATGAAAATTATCAATAAAATAAAATTTGGAACACAGTAAGTTATAATTTCGATGAAATCGAGTCTTGCACCCTGACTTTCATATTAATGACGAAATTAGCACAAGACAAAGTATTCATGCTCAGTATTTGAGTGTATACCAGAACAATGCCATAATTAACAAATTATAATTAGTGCGTTTATCATTCGAGGTTCCAGAGCAGTTCACTAATTAACAATTAGTTGAAATAGTTCATAAGCCAGAACATACAGTGACACCACACTCCCTGGGTGATCTGGTAGGTGACATTTCTTTGACTGGCTGGAAGATTCTGGCAACTATTGATCTCCACAAGGTATGCTGTGTTGAACCCTTTAGCGACCAAATTATTTTATCGATGAGGCTGCATTTAGTTTTGTAACAGAAACTATTTGCGGCCTTATGTATATCTGCAATACGACTGCATTTAGCTTTCTACCAAAATAAGCAGCATCCCCATGAAACGGGAGAATAATTATATCTTTTTGGTCGCAAAAGGGTTTCGGAGAATTTAAGAAGGAAACTCAAAAATTTCGTGAAATTTTTTAAAAGCTGCAAAATTGTCAGGTTAAGACAAGTTAAAACATGTTAGAACACTTCATTGGGTGTGTTTACCTTGCTTTAAGTTACCTGCAATCAGTTTCATGCAAGCCTCTATATTGTTCAGCCTTTTTTTTACTTTTCAAGATCCCCACCGGAACCCAAATCGTTAAAAACGCAATTTCATTGCTTTAAAAATATGAAAGTAAATTCAATTGAAGACATTAAAAACAAGGATCTAGCAACAAATCAGAGAACAAGGCTCTCAGACCCACTAAAGGCGAAGCTACTGTTCCGAACATGGAAAACAGATATTTTGAGATAAGTTCGAATATTAAATTTTTGGTAAAACTCAAATGAAAAGGAACATAGAACCTTGAGGCTTTGGAAAATGTTTATGCAACTCGTGCTCCAAAAAAGACTACAGCCTTCAAGTGGATTCAGCGATTTAAAGAAGGCAGAGACGACTTTGAAGACGAACCTTGCTCGGGAAGACCAGGAACCTCAAAAAATGACGAAAACGTCGAGGCAGCTCGAAATTTAATTGGAAAAGGCCGGCGAATGACGGCCAATCAGACAGCTACGTCCCTAGACATTTCCTATGGGTCGACAAATTCAATACTTCATGATAATTTGGGACTGAGCAAGCTTTCCACACGATGGGTCCCAAACGCATTGCGGCCTGATCAACAGAATCTTCGAAGTGATCTCTCCTTAACATTATTGAACAAAATTAGAGAAGACGAAGAGCAATTTCTGGTGAAAATAATCACCGAAGATGAAACTTGGATTTTCCAGTATGATCCTGAGTTTAAAAAAACAGCCAAAACAATGGCTCCCACGTGGATCTTCAGGACCCACCAAGTTGAAGTCTCAAAAGTCGGCTTAAAAAGTGATGGCTGAGGCTTTCTGGGATTCAGAGGGTGCGATACTGATAGGTTACCTTGAAAATAAATCAAAGAACACTAACACTATTTACTACGCTGATGTTTTATGAAAGCTAAAGGAAGCCTTGATTAAAAAATGAAAAGGTGAAACTCCATGGTGGGATCTTGTTTTATCATAACAATGCACTAGCGCATTTTTCGAGGGCTGGGTAAAATGTCCTTCGAGAACTTCGATGGGAAGTGCTTCCTCATCCCACATCTAGTCCGGATTTAGCTTCATCAGACCTTTTACCAAAACTCAAAGAAATCATCAAATGCACCCATTTTAATGGCACAGAAGATGTAAAACACTGAGCCACTACCTGGCTCCGAAAACGTCCTCCAGAATTCTATAAAGACGATCTTCGAACGTGGAAACATCGACTTGAGAAATGCATTGACCTGAATTGTAACTATGTAGAGAAATAAGCTCATGTATATATGTTGATTTCGTAAAATATTTAAATTCCTTAAAAATCATGCAAACTTTTTGATCTACCCTCGTATTAGGTCGTAGGAGAGCAGAAATCTGGCGTCTCATAGGAATATAAGACAACAAAATATTGAAGTGACAGAATCAAGTTGTTAACGCATATAGTTTGTTCCTTCATGAATTCACGATTTTCTTTAAAACTGGTCGCTAATTGAACATCGCATTTGAGTTGGAAATATAATTCGATAAAAAAAAAAGTCAATTTACCAAAAAACAAGAGCAACAAACTTAATTGCCCTACACCTTTCTAGTTATCGAAATTGAAAAACAAACTAGTTTTATTCTAGTAGAAGTCATCCATAAGTTACTACTGTATAAAAATGTAGAAACGCCTAAAAATCAGTGAATCCTCTATTACCACTATCACGTATCACTATCCTTTACCCCTTTCGTTTTGATTCAGCATTATCATGACGAAGTGTCCCGCTAGCAGGACACGGTTCAATGATGAGCTACGACGACGGGTGTGCGGGAAACAGAGCTCTGCCGCCGCCACCTCCTCGGTCGCGAGCGGCGTCAGGGCGCGCGAGCTGCGTGCCAGCTCCTTCAATCCAGAGTCAAAATTCAATGCAGGACTATCTTTTGAAATAAAAATGTAGGTTGTGTTTCTAGTAGAAATAACGAAAATAACTTACATTTCAGTGTTGTTTTGAGTAGAAAATTTTTCTTTTCGATCATATGTGTACCAATTTTCTAGAAAATTACTTAAAAAAAATTATTCTGGGTTACTCAGTGGCGATAAAATGCATACAAACAAATCCCATTAACATATGTTAGGCCAGAAAAGAAAAAAATCCGTAGCTATTAATATGGACTATAAAATTTACACACAGATGAAAGCATAATTAACGAATGTGCCTGCCTACATACACGTAAGAGAATACCTACACTAACAATTACAAGTAGAGTGCGACATTAGAAAAAAATGACCACACTTAAGAATAATTGTACATATATTTTATAGTTTTATATAGAATTAAATGTTATTTAATAAAATACAAGCTACAATGAGAGGGGGCTCAGAGTGCACAGCTAATCCTGCTCATGGCGCCCTGGAGGCCGTAAGGCGACCCAGGATGAGACCAGCGTGCGGGCCCGCAGCGAGGCGTGTCACAGCGAGTCGTGTCAGCGCTGGCGAGTGTTGCTCTCAACATTCGCCTCAGTTGGAAGTGGCCCTACATTAACCCTTAGATCAAATATTTTGGTGATAAAGCTGCACCCAGTTTTGCGCAAAAAATTAGCAGCTACCGTACGTACACAGTGTGTTCGAAAACGTTAGGCACAAATTTAGACAGTAGATAAAAAATCCAAAAGAAGTCGTTCGTGTGAAAGACGCTACTGTCAAATTTTCTAATATTAGTTTTCGAATAAAGAACAACTAGTTTTCGTACATTTGTAATAAAGCTACAGTTAGCTTATTACAACAGCTTGCAGCATCCTTATGTAACGGTTACATTTTGGGAACGTTGGCCTGTAGAGAGTTGATTTTACTCGATGTGCGCTCAGGCCGCAACGAATATCCAGTATCTATACGTCAGAAAAAGTTTTACCACACATCATGCTTCCTATTCGGTCGAAGGATCGAAACACAAAGAATTTCAAACTTGGTTGAAGGCATGGTGAGGTCACGTTCCAGGAGCATACTTACTAATTTTGCGTCGTCTGAAACAGAGCGGCTTGAGCTGGCTTTATTGCTCCGGCAAAGTCTCGTTCAATTTTCAGCTGTCTCTCACACTGCAGGTTTTTGCAATAAAAGCTTTATAATACTTAGTAATACTTACCAGATAATAAAGTTTAATAGAAAAAGTACTAGATACATAATTAGTAAGAGAAGTACTAGATACATAATTAGAAAGAGAAGTGCTAAATACGAAGTAAGTACGAAGAGAAGTACCAGAAGTAATCGAACATGGTCCTTAGGATGCCACTACGACACTAAATTACATATTCTGTCTAAAGGAAGTACACGAAGGCCAAATTTGTTCTAAAAACTATCTTATAATTAGGCTCGATTTTTTATTTTCGATAAGCAGTAAATAATTCACTTTGGTTCTGCCATCATGTACAACGATTCTCTACTGCTTGTCAGTGCAACGCCGGTTCTGTCATACGGTTCAAGCACTTGAGGCTCAGCAGGTCTGGTGCATTGCTGTTATCCCTTTCTGAGCTCAAAATAGAGCTGAACGTCATAACGTCAACGTCAAAGGTTGTAAACGTCATATATACGTGCATCAGTAATTCACAACATATTTGAAATTTAACACTTAATGTAGGAAGGTACTTGTATGTTCACGATATGAAAAGTATATGTAGAGTTAAACGTACCCTTTGAATAAATGATGTGTGATGCCTTTGTTAAAATAGCATACACGGTATTTTGAACTACATACGCACGGAAATCATAACTCACAATGCGGGATGGTTTTCAAATGTCTCCATTTGCGGAACATGTGCACCAGTACTGAATAGTAGTAGTAGCATAGATTGCAGCGTTCCAGTGACTCTGACTACGTCGCGCCAAAAAAGAAGGGACCATTTATTATGGATCATTGAAAATATAGAATCTATGTGCACAGAAACAGTACCTTAAGAATAAAGATTCAGAAAAGAAAAGGAAGAGATACCAAAAAAATGTGTAAGAATTGAGAGAAAATGGGTACGAAATATAGACGTCACGGAGGCCTTTCTATGGCTGAGGTAACCTAACAGTGTCCCACTGGGGACCCAGTCCCCATTGCGTACCATGTATAAACTCAACTAACCTAACCCTAACCCTGAGGGGGCACCAGTTGTAAGCCCTTCCACGATCATACCTGCGTACGTCAAATTTGACTCGTCAGTTCCGTGCTGCAGCGGCACGTAGGCGCCTGTGAAGAGGTGTGTGGCTATGTGGTGTCGTATGGAACAAGGATTTTGAGTGTAATCTCAACATTAAAATGTCA